>BGPR01002516.1:54693-128162 GCA_013235015.1 Araneus ventricosus | reverse complement strand
TACTTAAGCATCCTGCCCGATCACCTACACTCATTCATGTCCATTGTGCATTCCGACGGATTGGGACAATTCCAGCAGGACAATGCGACACCCCACGCGTCGAGAGTTGCTACCAAGTGGCTCCAGGAACACTCTTCTGACTTTAAACACTTCCATTGGCCATCTAAATCCCCAGAGATGAACATTATTGAAGATATCCGGGGTGCCTTGCTACATGCTGTTGAGAAGAGATATACACCACCTCGCACTCCTGTGGATTTGTTGACTGCCCTGCAGGATTCATGGTGTGAAAAACCTCCAGGATGCCTTCAGACATTAGTCGAGACCACGCCACCTCGTGTTGCAGCATTTCTGCGTGCTCGTGGGGGCCCTACACGATATTAGACAGGTGTACCAGTTTTTCTGGCTCTTCAGCGTAACTCATATTTTGGGAAAATATATCGTCGTCGTTCAGGAAAAAGTCACTAAGTCCACAAAAAACTTTTGACGGACTACTGTAGTCAATTAGAATTTGCAATTAATTATTTCGTGATAGAAACCTACTATCTAAACATCAGTAAATAAACCGTTGGAGCTAGAAACCTGTAAAGTAATTTTTTTACTATTTATCATAACGACTCAAAAATAATTAAGTTTATAATGAACACATCTTGAAACTACAGCTTTGGACTTAGTGACTTCTGCAGGGCCGGACGAACACTCCGTTAGTCCGTGCTCCGGCACGGAGTAAAAAAATAGATGGGCGTAAAATTGCCAAAACAAAATGAGGAAAAAATCGCAACGGAGTTTCTGAATTAATTAGAAAATTTTCTGAAACAATTCTAAAAAACACTAAAACAATCTAGTTTTATGTACTAATATCCACAAAACTTCCAAGGAACTTCAAACTCCAGTAATCTATATACAGGGTGTCCACACTTATCGTGGTCTAATAGCTTCTTTCTAAACCGTTAGAGATAGACATATAGTTCCAATTGGAAAAATGCTTTAAATAAAGGTAAGAATTATATTATTTGTTTTTTGAGTCACTCAATATATTTCTGAAAAAGTTACGAATTCTAACTTTTTACACGGTCTTCCGGTCCTATGAGTCATATTCAGTAAAACATGTTTGACAATCTAAAATTTTAAACAAAAAAAGTCCCACTCTTCTGCGACTAAAACTGACCGAGTTCTGGAGCTTTGAGTTTCGTGATTTTTAACCAATCAGCGGCCTCGTCGAGCAAGTGCAGCGCCTATTGATTGGTGGATCGTCTTCAAGACGGCTATTGAAATGGTGTAAAGTGGTCTAAGTCTGCGATATTCAAAGCTCCATAACTCGGTCAGGTTTAGTCGCAGAAGAGTGGAACTTTTTTGTCTAAAATTTTAGAGTGTCAAGAATATTTTAATAAATATAATTGATAGGACTGGGGGACTGTATAAAAAGTTAGATTTTGTAACTTTTTCACGAATATATTTATTCACTCAAATAACATATAATTCTTTCCTTCATTTAAAGCATTTTTCCAATTGAAACTATATGTCTATATGTAACGGTTTAGAAATTAGCTATTGGACCACGATAAGTGTGGACACCCTGTATATAAAAGGTAATGTCTGTGTATCTGTGTGTGTCTGTCTGTGTGCGGTTCAGCGCAAACCTACAGGTACGAAATTTGACACAAAGGTAGCCCAGGACAGGACCTGAAACACCACGAAGCGATTTGTTTTCGATTTTCGAAGTAGATTTTTCGTTATTCAATGCTTTATAGATTGTTTCGCCTTTTTCATCGAAGATCCATGCTAAAATTTTGAAAATCTGGAAGTTGAACAGGTACAGAAAATTTTTATACCACCTGAAATGTTATTTAATACCCTCCACAACGAGACCAATTTTAAATTTGTAGATAATTAGACGCGAGTCGGAAATTAGTAAAGATAAGATCAATTTTCCGGACGAAACGCTATTTTCCCGTAAAGTCTTTTTGTAAATCGCGATAAAAACTTTACGCGGTTTTCAGTTATTCAGGTTTTTTTTACCTCCGGTTTAACCTGGCGGTTATAACCGCACAAAATAACCGGTTTTTGAAATAACCGGTTTTCGGAGGTTTTTTTTATAAAAAAATAAGCGTTGTTTGTAGAAATGTTTTTATTAATACTGTTTTTACAGGAAATCAATCCATTGACCAATATTTATCTGTTCATAAAGACTCTTTCAGCAATCCTCCAACCAACAGACGCCTCTAGGAAGCGTTTGTCATTGATTGGCCTAAGATAGTGAAATTCAAAGCTTCAAAACTTGGTAAATTTTAGTCTAATCGAACCTAAAATCGAGCTCATCTTCCGAGCCGGTCTTTTACCCAGCTATTGAATTTTTAAAAAATAACCGGGACAAAAAATAAACGTAAAAACCGGTTATCCGAAACAAAAAAATCGGTTTTCGGTTAAAACTGGTAGGTTTTTCCCATCCCTGCTACCTGTCACACAAAAACAAATTTTTTAAGAAAATACAATCAAGAGCTGGCTTTAAAAGGAAAGAAAAATTATTCAAATCCGACGAAAAGTTTGATTAAAAATTATTATATTGAAATTGGCAATAAAACTTTTGGAAAGTCCAATCTCTTTTTTCGGAATTTGAAATCGGGCAATCACTTTAACGCCATCTTTGTCGATGACGGCGAAATGACATCCGAAATAGATGCAGATAAAAGTTCTGAATCAACAACCCATAATCGATGCAGAGGAAAAATAAAAAATTGAATTCTTTTACCCAGCTGGTTGACACTGCAATTAATTCTTCAGAACAAAGATTTTCGCAGCTGCAACAACACAACAGTTACAGCTTTTTGTTTTATCATATATATGAACTAAAAAAATTTTAGTTGTTCTGCAATTTTGGCCAATTGCAAAGATTTGGAAACCATTTAAACAGGTGCAGAATCATCGGATATAAACAGCCTGGAAATTTGTGATGAAATATCAGTAGTGTGTTCTCTATTGGAAAAAGATTTACCACCTGTGGGAGTTTTGATAACAAAATTTTGACAAAAAAAGTCATTTTTGATAACAAAAATGACTTTTGCTCCGAACTTAAACATTGCTCTAAGAATTTTACTAAGTCTTTCAATAAATGTTGCTTCCGAGGAACGTAGTTTTTCCTAACTCAAAATAATCAAGAACTATTTGCGAGCAATAACATCTCGAACAAGATTGTCAGGCCTCGATATATTAGGAATTGAGTCTGAACTAAGTAACAGTTTAGATGCTTCTGAATTAATTACAGAATGCTCTGAACTAAAACTTCGGAAAAAAATTCGTCTGAATTATACTCCTGTTAATTGCTTTTTTAAATGAAGTATTTTAAGTGAAAAGTTATTATAAGTGCTTGTGTCAATTATTGAGTTTGTTGTACACTCTTGTTTTTGGACGTTCACGTTCAAAAAACGGACGTTCAAAAAATGTAAAAAAGACCATATACTTTTTATTAGAATGCAGTTCCATTGTAGTTCCATAGGGCGCAAGTTTTTACTTTTGCACGGAGCGGTTCAAAGGCTAAATCCGACCCTGGACTTCTGCCTGAACGGTGACAATATAACCATGTTTTTTTCTTCAAAAAATAATTCAGATTCTCTTAATCAAATTGAATATGTTAAATTAACATATAATTATCAAATTGAACTGATTTATAAAATTAAATCATAAGTTACAGATTTATGAAATTAAATGATAATTTACAGGCAATCTAAATAGAAACTCCCATTGTTGAAAGGATATTCCAGGTGTTTTTTTTTTTTTTTTGACATGACACTGATGTAATTAACCCGTGACAGTCACTTTTATTTAATAATATTCTGAACAAATAAAAAAATGTAATTTTTTCATTTTTTAAAAATTCAAATGTGATATTATTAGAATTATGAATTATATTTAATATGGTTTTTGTGATTTAAACACATCAGTGTCAAAGAATAAAAAGTGAAAGCGCAAGCATAAAAAGACGGTTACATATAAAATTACGGACACAAATAACACCAGCAAACAAATTTATTTTTTTAAAAAATGTTAAATCTAGAGTAAGTGATACTAATTACTCTATCTGCGAGATTCAGAAAATCCACTGTTATACTTGTAGTCCATAACTTGAAACTTCGGAAAGCACCTTGAAAACCCCACAGGATATATTAAAACACTGAATTTAAATTGCCTACCTCAAAACGTTGTCTATCGGCATCGGCGTGAGAGGAGCATCCTAACCTTTCTCTCTTCCAACCCATTTTCATATGAAAAAGTTTGTCATGACTCCATATTTAGATAATAAATAGCGAAATGTAACATTAATTAATGATAAATTGAAAGAGAATAAATTTAACGCAGCTATTCGGTAAATTTAAACGGAATAGTTGAGTCTCTCAAGACGATTTTCTTAAGGGGACATGCGACTCTTAAACCTCCGCAAAATGGGGAAAAATCTGTCAAATTCGATACAATATATCTCTAAAACAAAACATTTCACAAACTAACTTTTTTTTCTAGAAAAATATCTGTTTCTTCTGTTATCGTACACACATTTTCAAATGTTAATATTGATATGTATTTATTTGAGAGAGTAATAAATATGGGTATAATTTTTGGTGAAAAAATGAGATAGTCACCTTGCGCGCATGATTACGAATAAAATATTGGTTTAAACACAATATTTTTGGTATCTAAGTAATGCAAACAGTCTGTTTAAGAAATTGAACCACAATTTATTTACATTTAAATTTTATTTCTATTTTATATACCAATTTAAAATAAATTGTTAAAATTTTAACTGTTCTACCCCCCCCCCCCAACAAAAATTCTGTAGAGAGAAAATGTAAAAAAATTGAGGTTCAATTTGTAGAACTTAGCATAATATATATGCAATAAAAATTTTATGTAAAAATACTCAGTAGTTCTTGAGATATCATGCACGCAATATCAAAAAAAACAAACTCATTTTGAGATATAGCGCTTTAAAGATATTTTTTACTGTAACTTAAAATTTTTTATATTCTTGTACATTTAACTATTTTTACTTCCAAGCATTGAAGGAAGGATTTGGAAAGAGACGGCGTCGTGAAGGTCGCGCAGAACCCCAATACTATTGTCAATACCCCCATTTGGGGTCCTGATTGTTAGTTTTAGAAGCCCTGATCTAGAAGACTGAGAAAAGAAAAATTATGAAAACTGAGGGTTACTGCACTCAACCGGGGAGCGAAGCGCACGGCCTCTTAGGCCACAATCTTCGACTCCTAACAATTTAGATTAATTAGATCTTATTAAAAATGAGTTTCACCAAATTGAATTCTGCTACATGGGGGGGGGAGTGCCGCAAGGGGAAAAGTTTAGTTAATAGCAAACAACTTTCAGCATCCATTCATTCTTACTTTCACACACACACGGTTACCCCACTCGTGTTTCAGAAAATAAGGACAACTAGGAAGTTTCAAGGAAATGCGCACTATACAGTGTGACAGAAAGCATTGAATTCTGCTTTGATTTCTTGAAAACTGATCTTAAGCATATATGTTAAATTACAAAGTTGCGTAAAGAAAGTTGCAGAATGTAATAAAGTCAATGACAATTGCAGAGGATTATTTTTTAAGAAAGAAAAAAATTATGCTTTACCCACAAGTGGTATAGTCGTGAATTAAGCAGTGTCAGAACGCTCTGACCTGGTGATATTATTGCGGGGGGGGGGGCAAAATGGAAAAGGGGATTGAGGGAGTAGAGGATTATTTCATAATATTTTTTTTTTTTTTGCATTTGAAATCTATAATTATTTTATCTAGGTATTGAATTGTGAAATAATAAAACGTCAACACTTTACAGTTATTATTTTATTTTTGATCCAACTTTAAACATAATGCGTACTGTAGTAAAAAAAACATATCTAATGAAGATGTTGAAGAATAATTTTTTTTAAATTTATGTTGATTTCGAGTTATACTAAAATTAAGTAATAAAATCATGACACTGATAAATAATATAGAAAATATCAAGAGTTTTCAGAATCGAAACATAAAATACAATTAAATGTTTGCAACCTTTAATGTTTTTAATCCCTTCCCGCCATCACTTGTCACTTCATTTTTATTAATTTAAATACTTATCATATTTTAAGGGTAAGGATTAGACAAAGACCGTGTTATTTTTAGGAGGTATAATTTTTTTCTTATATATTTCACGTTTAAAAAAAAACAGGGCCGAAACGGAGTTCTGGCGAGTTAAAAAATTAGAAAACAGTGCCGGTATGTTACCTACACACAAAAAGCTCCAATGAGTAAAATGTTCTGCAAAACGTATACGTTTTATAATAACTAAACAGCAGTAAATAACAGCAGACGTTTGGCTTCATCGCAAATGTTCCAATGAAAATTCAACGAAATTTTGTAAGAAGAGACAGTTAAGTGACCTGAAGATAAGCAAGTAATGAACAAAGAATATGAGCCTGATTTTTGTAGCCCATCCTAAACTTGAAATTTTGTCTATTTTACTGAGCTGTCCTAAAACTGTACCCAATTTGTCTTTTATAACAGAACCACACTAAAAGGGTACAAAATATGAATATTGCCATAATCTTTAGTTTAGATTAAAGAACATTTGAAAATTTGAAATTTTTCTACATTCTCCTGATAGTCTGAAATAACTTTCTATAATTTGATATCAATGAAAATATTTCATCTGTCTCTTCCGTCATGCTCTTAGCTTAAAGCATTAAAAATTGAGAGAACGTCTTTTTATTTCAATGCGCATAAGCATAGAACTAAAAAGAAAGTTTGAAAAACTTTTCTATAGTAAGATAAAATTTTCCTTTGGTAATCTTGTTAAAAAGAAAGCCTAGCTTTAAGAAATTATGTTCGTGTTAAATGCAAGCTAAACGTTACAATTAGGAAAAAATACTTTTAAAAATCTACTTTTAAAAAATCATTTATTTTAATTATATATTTCCTCTGAATCACCAGAAAAATGCACTCCATTTTTTTCAGCGGGGAAAAAATCAGGTCTTAGTACGAAATTTGGGATTTTTGTGGCCAACAGCCGTACTGATATGACACAATAAAAAAAATGAAAGTTTTATACTGGTGTCAAAGGCTACTTCCAAGAAGATGAGAAAACTTTCACACAATAATATTTTATTTCAGTGATTTAAATATGCAATTATCATATTTATCAACTCAAGATGTTTAAAACTAAAAAGAAGTAAATACATCTAAAAATAAATTCAGTGTCCGAATGGAAAAAAATAGTGGCTTCAGGGATTCTTTTATAAGGACTGCTTGACTTTTAAGGGGCAGCGAATTCAGCTAAACGCTTTGAAAAGACAGATAGAATGAGAATGCCGGTTAAGAGAATCAATTCATGCTCACGTAATACACATCAAATGCGGCAAGTCAAATTAATTTTACAATGTCTCAGTGAATGTTAGAGGAGGAAAAGCATAAGACATCGTCATGGCCGGATTTCCCATAAGGCCAACCATGGACAAGGTTAACCTTATGGGAAAATCACCAGCAGTCAAAGGGGGCATAGATTCAAAGGAAATAACAATTAATTATTTACAAAATTTTCAGTATTATTTTGAAAGGGCCATAGTTTAAGACCTGCTTTTCAAATTTACATCCATATGCATTAAATAAATTTAGCGGTGCATTTACGTAGCCCATCTCTGTCGCTTGCACTGTCTTGCTCAGTTACAGGGGGAAAGCATTTGCTTCTTCTCTCTCACAAGCTCAGCGTGTGAAAGTAAAATTCCAGATTTGACTTCACAATACTGATTCTTTTCGCTTATATTGCTTGACTGATACGTATCCACTGATAGTGAGTACATAAAATATATTGTTATAGCTTTTAAATACAGTTTAGTTAATTCATGGCCGGCCTGAGAGCCATAAACAGAAAAAGGTGACAAGAGATTTTGCTAAATTATGAGAGAGGGCTGAGATTTTTATTATAAAATATGAAACATGCATAACTTATGCCTTTTTTCTTCTTCTTTTGCGTATCATCATTTAATATGGTGCAGTGTAAATCTGACTAAATATGCAAAAGACCTCAATTAACTTTCATAATTTCAAATGATAATCAATGTTGATCAGATGATATCGATCTTTTTGTATTTTATGCCAATTTAACTCGCTGCTTTCCTGTATAAAATACGCTGTCTGAATGAATCATTTCAACTAACCAAAAAAAGTAATCGTTGTGTTACGTATGGGTTATATAATTATGCTGTTTTAGTTAATTATTTTTACATTTTTAAACTGATTTTGCAGTATTTATTTAATGTCCATTAATATTCATTTGAAATTTTAGTTACTTTTTTCGTATCAGCTATTCGGCGCACCACCTACAATTTATTATTCAAAAATAAAAAGCAATTAGCTTGGATATTTTTAAATAAGGACAATTTTTTCAGGAGTTCAAATAATTGAAAAAAAACAACCATTTCGGACAGAATGCAGAAAGGGAGCAGAACTGAAAGAGAAGGATGAAAAGAAAAGCAGCTAAGTCTTGAAACAACGGTTCCTTTATCGATCTCACATCATGGAAATTCTAAAAATCATCATACAAGGACAAGATTTATTAAAAGTTCTCAAGTTGTAATGGAAGAATTCAATGAAGACAATGAGGAAATTTCAAAAAGTTGCACAATTTGTAATTGTACACCAAGAGGCGCTCTACTTGCAGAACATGCGGTGGCTTCAAAAACGCAAACATCTCCTTCTTCAAACCAACAGCCTGAATTATTTTTTTCACGACTTCAATCCAGCAGGGTGGATTACACAGGTCTGCGATGAAAAAATTGTCGGTAAAGCAAGTGGTGTTTTTTATAGATTTTTGGCTGCTGATTACTGGAAAAATAATGAAAAAATTCCACCATATACAGTTTCATCACAAATCGCAATCTATTTCTTACGAATTTACTATATTTCGGACCGAAGAAGTATTATTTATATGAGTTCGATAAACATATTTATGGACTTAAAATAGTAGATTGGTGGATTAAACTACCAAATAAGAAAGAAGAAACTATTTCAATCCAGAATATTCCTTTGAATCGGTAAATTGCCTATTAAACACAATATTAAAGACAGAGGAAACCAGTTGAAACCGGATACCTCTCCTGCTTGCCAAAAAAAGTGTTACTTCCACCGCTTCACATAAAATTAGTCTTATGAAACAATTTGTCTAGGCTTTACCAAAAGAAGGTGAATGTTTCAAATACCTTTGTGAAGCAAAACTGAAAGAAGGTGCGTTTGTAGGACCAGACATCGGGAAAGTGATGAAAGATGAAAATTTTGAGACTAAAATGGTAGCAAACGAAAGAAAGGCCTGGGTATCTTTCAAACTAGTTATTACTAGCTTTCTTGGAAACAAAAAGTATCCAAACTACAAACCTATTGTAGAAGAGATTATAAAAAAATTCAAGATTTTACGCTGTAGTATGAGCTTAAAAGTTCATTTCCTCGATTCGCACCTGGACTATTTTCCTGAAAATTTAGGTGCAGTTAGTGAGGAACAAGGTGAAATATTTCACCAAGATATAAAAGAAATGGACGGATGATATCAAGGAAAGTGGAATGTCAGCATAATAGCCGACTACTGCTGGATGCTACAAAGAGACAATCCCAGCAAAGTTTAAAAGAGGAAAAGTGACAAAAGAACTTTTGAGGTAAAGAAAAAAACGTTACTATAAGGACTTGTAACTTTCTACCTATACTTAACACTTACTTAAACTAGGATATAAATGTAATTTATATGGATTTATGAATTAATGAAATTTAAATGAAATGTCAAAATTTCGCGCTTTCAACTGTTTCCTTCAAAATATGCAATCCCTTTGTAAAAATTCTGTATGTGATAGAAATAAATGGATTTCATTTTTAGAATCAACACTAAAAATAACATAAAAATCAGTCATCAAAATTAAAACAATTTTCAAAAAGTATTTTTTTGCAGGCCTGTGTTATCACCAATAAATAAGGTGATGATTCATTACAATGTGGGCTCAATCAGAATTAAAATGCATATTTCTTAAAGTCAAGGAGACAGTGCCGAGATAGGAGCAGGTAATTTAATGGTAATTACTACAGCCGCAAACTGATAAACAGTGATATGCAGGACCGAGGTTAATTAATCTACTCGGAAAGAAAATGGTTTTCTGTGCACCTTTGTCGCCTCATTCATTCAGATGCAAAGTCAGAATCATCCTTTCCTGTTTTGTAGTAAAATAGCACCCTCACTCTGAAAAAAGATTCTCAACTACATGACAGCAGGTAAGATACGACGCTTGTAGGACAAAGTAAGAAGACTGGTTTGCCATCCTAGGTGTCCGAAATATCTAGAAAGTGACAAAACTCAGAACTCGAGCAGAAGCTAGAGGTATACTCAACAAGCTGCGAAGACTTGAAACAGCGTTTGTGGAAGAGTTTGGGGAGAACAGTGCTACTCGGAGTACACCAAGTGAACAAGTATATGCAAAAAAACTTGGAGATTGGTACTTTGGAAATTTTCGAACTTCTCCATTCACTTGTAATGCTCTTAATAGAACTGCGAGAACAGTGTGATTTATATGAGGAAAAAGCTTTCAACATTTCTGAAAAGAAAATATATGAATGTGATGAAAAGCTTCTCGATTATCTGGAAATTTCGATCTGATGAGACACGTAATAGTGAAGCTCGTTTAAGCAAACAGGGCGACTTTCAGATCAAAACATTTCTAATAATAGTTGACAAACTTAAAGCAGAACTTCAGAAACGGTCAGTTGTTTACAAAAAGTTTGTCAAAGTATTTGATACAATACTATTATAGAATTCTGATCGTTGAATTCTAGATTTGAAGACGGAAGAAACCTGCCTTTGATTTTCAAAGATTATCTGGGACCTGCTCTATGCAGTCCCAGATAATCAAACTTGTCCATCTGAAATCTTACTTAACTCATTACAACACTGCGACTAAAACCTCTAAGTACTTTGCAAGTAAGAAAGAAAACAAGGACTACTAACAATTTACCCAAACACTGACATTTTAATAAGGATGTTTGTCTGCTCGTCTCGTCAATTCCCCTATCCTTTTCTTCTCTAAAAAAAAATCAAGGATCATTTATGACCTATAATGCAGCAAAATAAGCTGAATTCCTTGCATTTCTTCGCTTTGAAGCAGATTTAACACGATCTGTCAACTTCCATGAAATGAAGCGTTTTTATGGACAAAGACACGAAAAAAGAATTTCGAATATGTAGACAACTAGAAGAAATTCGATGGAAAGTGTTTTTCTCAACGTTATGCTATTTCAAAAGCAATGCAGTTTTGAATTAAAAGTATAATGTAGTTCAAAGATTGTAATAAGTATATTAAGATATTGTTCAAAGATTAATTGCTTACATGGTTCAAACATGTTTACATATTTTACATGTTATATATCAAATTGTAAATTATAAAACATCTTTTTGAGGAGGGCGTGCAGAACTACATGGTATGGCCTAGGGTATAAAAATGTAAATCCGGCACCGGACATCGTGGAGTTAAATGACATACGGAGTTACATTAGGCATGTAACTATGATGTTAAGTGAATTAACTCTGCTATCAATTTTTACATTTAAAAAGGGTTAATAAAATGTATTATTGTAAACAAATGTTAAAGATATCTTCCTATGAAACCCTTAATTCCCTGGCCGTCCAATATCTCTGAAAAGTAAACTTAAAACTGTATACTGCAAAGCGCATGTCAAATTGAAAGCTTAAGAACTGAATTGATAGAAAAGAATTTTCTGTTAAACTGTATTATGGTATGTCCAGCACACCGGACAATATCTTTCTTTTTTTTCATAATGCTGTGTCTCATCGAATTCATTAGGTACACAAATGTGTTCCAACCTTAAATTTTTAACATGTAATGATCTCACATTTCTCTATTTAGTATAAACGCTTCTTAACTCTTAATTCATAAAATTATTTTAACTTAAGCTCTAGTATAGGAATAACTTCTGCCTTAACTGTAAGAAGTCCAGATTCAACCGGCTTCCAGTTTTTGGTAATTTCCCCTTTTTAAACTATTATTTAATCTCGCTGCGATGGTGCAACTTCTTCTTTTTAAAACCATCTAGACTTCATACCTGACACGCCGCTGCTTCGGCGAAACTCTTCCTTCGTTTAACCAGTCGCCGGTGACTACGCGCTTTGCGCCTTTTTATTCTTAAATCATGGCTTGATATGCCTCCTAAATATTTTAAAATTATCTAAACACTACCAGAGTTAAAGATGTAATAAATAGATCTTCATTCGCCAAAGACTGCCTCTTTATTAGATATACCTGCACACAACAACAGTTGAAATAACCTTACATACATGTATTTTAAAGGGTACTAGATGATGTAATTAAATTTCAAACAGTGTTTCCTATTCACATGAAATGTTATTTATTCTAGGTGTAATAGACAACGATTTCTGCCTCTTATTAAGCATGGCGTCGATCAATTAAAGTTTGAGCCTTCGATTTCAATACACTACATAAGAGCTCAGTCATTTTCTGGCACCTTTTATTCTTTTCTACCCACGAATTTTTACAATGCTTTATAATCAAAAAAATTTTGAAAGTTACATAGATAGAAGCACATAAAAAAAAGAAAGCTACATTAAGTGAGATTAGCTTAATGAGCTTTAATTATCTAAAGATACATGAAATACCTACAACATGCAATACTGTTAAATAAATTTGGTCTATTAAACGATGTCAATATTTTTCAAATTTTGCAACCAACAATTTTGATTCCAAAATTAACATACAAATCATAAGAAAACTGGAGAGAAAACAAATGAAATGTTTTTGTTATCTACTTAGAACTCTGAAGAAAGGTTTTAAATCAAAATAATTTTTATATTTACATTTATAACCAAGAATTGAGAAATCTGACTGCATACATTTCATTTAATTTGTGTATTTAAGCATATGTATGAACTCCTGTATAATAACCAAGAATATCCAAAGTTAATAGTTTTGATAAATCTGATGCTGAATCGACTACATACACTACTACTAGGCTGCAGTTCTTGAATAGCAAAGAATTTCACATCTCTTCCAAGAAATTTTTAGAAAAAAATTTCCTGCATGACTTCTTTTTGTAAAATGTTAGTTTCGTTCAATTCCTGAATATTCCAAACAGCATATCTTTCCCACATACCTGTGTCTGACAAATGCACAGGAAAGGTTTCCAAATAAATATAAATGGCAATGACTTAAAATGCAACTGACAGACTGTCCAGCATATCTGTAAGCCCAAAATGAAAATTTTATATTGTAAAATTTATGATGAAAGGCAAGTTACAGTTCTGCCTCTATATGTAGAATTCCTACCAAAATTATTTGTTGCATGATATAGGTGTTTTTTATTTATTTTTTTACCAGCTTGTCTTCCACAATATTGTAAGTCCACCAGTAGAAATTCAGTGAGTTTTTAAGTTTGTTCATTATACGTTTCTTAAATGATTAACTTCGTCATCACGATCATTCTCTCATTTGTGCAAACCATATTTCAGAAAATTTTAATACAGTTGCCTATGTATTATAACCCAAAATGAAGTAAGAATATAAAGTACTTATTTATTTTAGACGATAGATATTTTAAAACCATTTAACAATCAAATCGCTAGAAATATGACTTCCACTATCATTTCCATATGTTTAGTATATGAATGGTAAGTTTCATCATACAGGTACTAAAAAAATAAACCATGAATTTGCATAAACAGACTTAAATAAATTAATTATCTGCACTGAGAATTGCAACTTAACCTTTCTGAGAAGAAAAGATCAGTTTCAATGTTGAGATAAGTTATGAATTTGTCATGGTAAATTCTTTCAAGGGACATAATTTATCTATGACAAATTAATAGAGTTCCCACTCTTATTGAAGAAAAAAATTCAATGACTTGTCAAGAACCTTTTCAAGAAAATTCAAGGACCATAAAATTACATATTTTAGACATAAAAATGTAAATGATAAATTTAAATTAAATTAATCGCTTGCATTTTTATTTTTGAAATAAAAAATTTGATACAAATCTACAATTCTAATGATAAAACTGTGAACCAAATTTATCCATCTAGCTATTTAAGTTTTTGAGTTATTGTGTTCACATGAACACAGACTTTCCTGGCACTATGAAATTAAATAGCATATATTTTGAAAACAGATTTCATTGCACAGAAAATCGGTTATTGGTATTTAAAACAAAATTCTGTTCAAATATATCACTTAATTTCAAAATACATTAGGATAATTGCAGGACTATTTTACTCAAAGGAGAAATACTCTCTGTAGCTTTTACTGTATCATCAAATTAAGCTGTCTTTGAGAGAAAAAGATTGATTATTGACAGCATTCCCATGCAAACACCTTTTTCTGGTGGTGGAATTCTCAAGACAAAACCAAGTCACAAAGTGGTTTTCTCTTCTGTCCCCAAAATTATTGCATGGATATTTTGCTTATTTTTCAAGGACTTTTCAAGGACCCAACGAAAAATCAAGTACTTTTCCAGGGCCCTGAATAAGACAAATAAAATTTAAGGAGTTTTCAAGGAGCGTGGGAACCCTGATTAATGCAACTAAATGTAAACACACTCAGCTAAAAAGAAAAAGAAATAATTACAGATTGTATTTATTTGTGTTGTTGTTATATGTTTTCTCTCTAAAGAATAAAGGATTGTATAGAAAACTTATCACAAAGATTAGCTTCTTTTCAGCAGTTGCTCTTTTCATAAAAAAAATTTAAAATCACAATGATTTAAACAATGTTAAAAATGGTAAATTTCCATCCAAAAGCAAAATATTGTAGAATTAATTAACTTTTGAAAAGTGTGACACATTTAATATTAAATCCAATTATTTATAATTGGAAAATAAAATAAGCAAAATAATATAGCAACATACTACATGAAATAAAGTGTACGGTAAAATGAAGATTATGTATACCTTCATTTAATGTATCATTACAGTATTTATTATTATGTATCATCACAGAAATTGTAATTATATGATTAAGAAACTCAGAGATAAGGGGAAGGAGATATGAAAATCAATTTCAAAATAACAAACTTGACTGCTTAAGATATCTTTGAAATTTATTTTACAAATTTTTACAAACTTTAAATCATAAATTATTTAGAAAACTTTCAAATGAACATCTTCAGAACATTCTCTAGAGTAGATTTCATCACGATGATTTTTCATTGGAATGATGATCAGTGGTGACAAAAACTTGTGTTACATCATTGAAATTGTATATCCTTTTAAGGAAAAGTTCTTTAATAACAAGACCAGACACACTCTGAAAAAGAAAGTAAATACACTTTAAAATGCTGAAAGGAAACAATAAGAGAGTTAAAATTGAGCACAAAGTAATTATAAACTAATTCATACTGACAGAGGATCCCTATTTGTTTTAAGATTATATCATACAATTTTTAAATCCTAAATAAATCCAAGTTCTTCCTTTTGCTCAGAACTTCAGTAATCTATTAATTAAAAATAGCTATATTCTATAACAGCAAAACTTCTACAAAATTATGAAAGCATTAATAAAAACTTTTTTGAGTTCGCTCAAACTAAAGAAAGAACATAAAAATGTTTTGCGAGAAACATATTACCATTTTTATGGCTGTGTCTGCATGTCACAAACAAAATTTAGAATTTTTTTAAATGATATTACATCAAAATAAAAAGTAAACTTTCAAAAACCAGTTGTAGATTTCAAAATTTATAATATATAATTTACCATTCAGAAAAAGAATCACCATTCGATATTTTTCTCTGAATGTCTTTTTCCTTTTAATTTTGAAAAAATTCAAAACTATACCATAAAAAATATATAACCGTTCTTGTTTTCCAAACAAAGTTTTAATTTAAATGTTGCTTCAAGAGCTGACGTTTTTTTCAATGGTAGACATCTTTTGGAGCATCTTGTAGCTGGTGTATGCTTAGAATTAAAATATATATAACTATATTTTTCATCCAAGTAGAATCACAACTATCCGTCCAAATTTATTCTTTGCCTAGTCTTTACAGGCCATCTTCAAAAATATATTATCAACACATCAAAGATTGCTAACATGTTTCCTGAAATACAGAGATTTCAAAAACATTTCTAAGAAAGTCTGATTAATAGTGCACTGATGGGGGAGGGGGGGGTAATAAAAACTAGGATATTACTAGAAAGAGTAGCAAATTTTATTTTCTTTACTTAAGTTTCCTAAATTAAAATTAAAGGATTGTCCTTTGTGCTGCACTTTTTATAAAATTCTCCAATAACTAAACACTAGTTAAACAACCATTAAACGTATTTACAAGGGATCGTTACAGTTTTTCAAATTTCTTTTTGAATAATTTCTGATAAGTTTGAGAAAAAGAGTATTTGATGTTTTCAATGAAATGAAAACACAAACAGTGCTGAAGAGAAGATATATAGTTCAGCAACGGATTCCCGAGACTACCACTTTCGGACGATTTTACACCGGAAAGGGGTGTCAGGCAATGAGTCAGAAGAGAGCATTTCCGGAGTTCTTTGTTAGATTATGCTCAGTAAAATGTAAACATCACCCTTCCATTCTTCGCTTCCCTCCTATTTCAATGAAAATAACTCCGCCCGGCGCATGAGCAAAAGCGCGGAGGGTTTCCGAATCCATTGCTATAGACTAAATCGTACATTAAATATGCCATGCTATTCAGCTTCTCTGCATGCACAGAAAAGAATATTTTAATAAATATAATATTCAAAACATAAACAAGTAACATTATCATAAAAATTTAATGCCATTTCAGTACAAACTGTTATCTTAATAAGTATCTTCCTCAGCAAACATTCACACTTCTATTCAGTATGAGCTTGTTGAAAAAAAAAACAGTACTTGAGAGCAGCTACAATAAAATTTCAATAATATTTTAAGAAGTTGATTTCATATATATTTTTTTAATTCTATAATAAACACATGAAAAATTTTATCAGTCCAAAGAGGTGCATTTCAATTTTTAAAACATACTGAAATCCTGAAATAAATAGTTACCAGTAGAATAAATGTCTGTGGAGAAAATACACCAAGAATCTACACATTATAAAAGTTAACCCAATAAAGGTTTTCAAAATCTTACCAAATCTGGTATTATCAATTCAAGAACTTAATATAAAATTCGTCAACATAAAATATAGAAATTTTTTATGAAAAAATGTTTAAAAGCCTCAAAATCTGCTGGTTTAATGGTTATGCTTTCTCATGAAAGAAAAAAATGAATTAAGAATTCAAAAAAATAGAAGACTGATATATTGTAGCAATCTATCTCATCACAGTATTCAGAGACAAATAATATCTTTCCTCTAATTAATGAATTCAGATTTTTAACAATAACAAAATTTCACTTAGAAAATTCACAAGAGATACACAAGACAAGATTCATGAGAGATATTTAAAGAAACACCAAAAAAGTAACATTTCTCTTAAGCAAAACTCAAAGAACTTTTATCTTCGAATATTTTGTCACTGATGTTCATTCTACCATGTTTTAGAAATCATACAATTCCTTTCCGAAATTTTTTTCCCATAACTTTTCACTGTTCATCTTGAATTTAACTTCTAGAATTTTTTTTTTTTTTTTTTTTTTTTTTTTACTTTTCAAATTGATCTTAGATTTTATCAAATGATTTTGGCATTTGCTATTAATGGAAACTTTATATCTGAAATTTTACTAGTTCTGTATTTTATAATTGAATGATCCTACATGAAATTTCAAACCAAATGTTTGGTTCTGAATAGACAAATTTGGCTTTTATGCTACTGAAACACACACTACCAATCAGACTTTCAACGTTCCACATTATTTATGGATGGACTTTTGATGCCCTACTGCAAATGGCAAGGCAGATATTTTATGAAAAGGAATTGGCGCTTATTTTAAGAATGCATTAAAGAGAAATATCTAATTAAAATCATTATTTTCAAAAATAAATAATTATTCTTGTCATCATCTATAAAATGAACGAATTTTTTAAATATTGCTTTATCTTTTCACTCCAAATCAAATTCTACATTTTGTTCAACATGTCAAGCAAAAATTATCCAACATTTTACATTTCAAACTCATTGTGTCATTCTTAATAAACAAAAAACAAGAAACCAAATAAACAAAACTAAAGGAAGACATATGTAAGAAAATTATTTCATTTTTAAAACTACTGTACAATCACTTAAACTCTGCTCCCCATTACTCAAAGCAACCCAAACCACAAACACAGATAAATTTATAAGAACATTACAAAATATAACCCATAGGAAAAAAATGGACACTAAAATCTTGTTTATATTTAAAATTATTAATTTAATGAATAAAATATGCAATGAAATACGATTTTAAAAGCAATATTATTTCAAGTCCATTGAAACATGTAGTGCATCTTCTCATGATTCAAGACACCATAATAACTTTGATACAAAAAATCATTACAATTCAAACAATTCTTACTATTTTAAAATGAAACTAATGAAAAATATAAAACTAACCTGCAATCCAGGTCTTACAGGAATGGCTTCTAGTGAAACTGAAATATGTGACCCCTTTTCTAAATTATTGAACTTTTGACCAGAAATACCATGCCACAAAATTCCATTAGAGAATGAGTTACGAAGCGTAAATAATAAATCCAGAGATCGGTCACTAAAAAGAGTTCAATAAACATAAGTTAACACAAAATACAACACTGTGTAGATGCAAGTTCATATGAAATATTGTAAAATAACTATATTATATATTTTTTTAAATATCATTCACATAAATTTTAACTCAAAAACTTAGGGAAAAAGAGAGATTCTGGAGAAAAGAGACATCTATTAGAACATTCAACCCTGATTATCTACAACCCAATTCATACTTAGCTAAACCATATTTAATAAATCACCAATTGCAAAATTATATCACTAGAATTCAATCACCATAAACAGATAACTTTTAAATGCCAA
This sequence comes from Araneus ventricosus, assembly GCA_013235015.1. Lineage (NCBI taxonomy): Eukaryota > Metazoa > Arthropoda > Arachnida > Araneae > Araneidae > Araneus > Araneus ventricosus. The sequence continues at coordinate 109,151 of BGPR01002516.1, read as the reverse complement.
TTGTGTTAAAGATTTCCTTAAATTTTTCAGAGAATCAAAATTCAACAATAATTCATTTAGTGTCTTTTTATTACCATCTTCATTTCTTGTTAATTAAATATCGATACTGACAGTCTAAATTTGATCCAAGACATACCAAAAACATAGAAAAATGTTGCATACAGGAATGTAAATTTTTCTTTTAAAGATGCTAAAGCTGATGGCCTTTCTCCCCCCCTTTTCCGTTTCATAATCTTTTAAAATTAAATCACACAGAGCCGGTTACGTTTCATTCAAGAGATCATTGAGCAAAAGTTAACAAGAATTATGCAGATCATTCGTCTTAGGTATTCCTCATGGGTTGCATATCTAGCATGAGCTCCTACCAAGACCGGTAATTATAAAGGAGTTTTGTTTCAATACAACAATGTGAGACCACATACAAACATGATAACCTATCAAAAATGACTGGAGCATGGACGAGTTGTGTTGCAACACCCAGCATACTCAACTACCCTTGTCTCATCAGACTTGTTTTGCTTGTTTTAAAATTTCTTGCATGGTATAACGTTCTATTCAGCTGAGGCTATAAGACAGCATCTTGTTAAATTTTTTGCTGATTAGTCAGATCCTTCTGTGAAAAAGGAATTATGAAGCTCACCAAGAGATGATAATGAGTTATCAAACAAAATGGGTAATACATTAACTGATTTGTTTTCTTTGTATAAATAAGTGATCTTTGAAAAATATGAGGAAAATATGTCAAGACTTCAGACCCAGTATTTTTAAGTTCAGTTTAAATATAAATTCATTTATTTACTCCATGAGCCATTTCTAAAAAAAATGTCTCTAAATCATAAAATCTTTACAACTAAAAGTGGTAATGGGAACTGAAGCTGAGGAGCAACTCCTCAAATGAAACATAACTATACAAATTTCTGCTGTCACAATTGCAACCTAGATCAATTATATGAAACTTGACAACAGGTTTTTAAGATGATTTTGTAAATCATTTCTGTTCATATGTAATCAACAATTAAACTTATATATTCAATTTAACGGCACCCTATCAATAGATTTATAACAAAGACTTAGGCTAATGCTTATTTCTTACATTTGTTCATCTTCACATCAAAGAGTTGCTCATATTAGCTGAAATTTTAATCAATAACTAAGAAAAAATCTGATTCATTTAAAACAAATAAGTTGTAAGCTTTAAATCAATAAAGACCAAAAATCAAATATCACATTGATATGAAACTCAAAGTTTCAACACAAATGGTTGAAAATATTTTAATTTTCCTAAATATTTTCAATTCAACTATTACAAAAATTTAGATGTATTAATAAAATCAAATTAGACATCATATAATTTAGAAAGAGTTACTAAAAATAAAGTTTAAAAAGTTCTCAAGTTTCACTAAAATTATAAATGTTGATTCTTATTTAATACAAAGCAAGTTATTCCAAAAATAGAATGGAAACAGAAAATTCTAGAAGAAATAAAAAGCAGGTTAAAGCAGCTATTATAAGAGTAAGTTCAAGGAAAGAGGTGTGTTTGTCAATAAATCGATTTTGAAAGATATTAAAAGATAAATTTATTATTACAACTGTTGACAAAGCAGCTGATAATTTTTGTGTTTTATGTAAATTTTACTATAAAGAACTTTTAATTAAAGAATATAACTAACTCTAATGCTACTTTTTGCTTAGTTAATTACAATAAAAAGGAATTAGATAAAAGAATGTTTGCTTTTGCTAAAAAAATAAAAATTTAAACCTGTTCTATGAATTATGTATTTCCAAACAGTAAATTTCATAAAAATCCTACTGGCTTTAGATTTGTAACATGTGGTACTGGATGTTACAATTACTACATTGGTAAACATTTCTTCAAATTACTGAAAATTATTTTAGATGAAATTAAGAAGGAAGATAACTCCATAATTGAACTTCCTTAACAATCACGAAATTAGCAATTTAAACACTTGCGACTTCGAAAATCTGTACATAAATCTGCCACATGAAAAATTAATGGAAGTTTGCCTTTTTATGTACGATGAATTTCTAAACGATTCTATTATAGAAAAAACTGACTGGATTGAACTTTGTAACTTCAACATTAAAGAAAACTACCTTTTTAATGGTATTCACTTTTATAGACAAATTACAGGAATTCCAATGTGTATTTCGCTCTCCAGTACACTGGCCAATGTCTTCTTGCACTTTTATGAAGATTAAATTATTAGGAATAATTTAATTTACAGTTTCAGATTTATTGATGATCTGCTTATTTTAAACACTGATCATTTAGATTTTATTATTAATTGTTATACAAAAGAACTAAAACTAACTTTAATCAGAATAAAGGTACTTTAGATATTAAAATTGAAATTTCTGAACAAAAAACCTTGCTTGGCTCATTTGACAAAAGAGCTGAATTTAATTTCATTTGTAAAAATCTTTGAAATTAGCATTCAAATCTTGATTCTAGAATCTTCGGAAACTTAATTTTTAATCAATTTAACAGAATTAAAAAAATTTGCAATAATAGGAATGAATTCTTAGTAGCTACCAATAATTTCCTAAAAAATCTCTATGATAACAATTTTCCTTTTGATTTTCACGGCATTGGAAGACTGATTTTTGAAAGTAGTTTGGAATTTAATAAATATTAATTTTGGATTCTGAAATCTTTATATATATAAAAAATTATTAGGAAGCTGCTAATATTTTTTCTAATAATTTCTTTTTAATTATTGCGACACTGATAGATTTTTAAGGACTCTTTTTTTTATTTTAATAGTGAATCTTTCTCTTATCCTTGAGTTTTCCCCTTTTCCTTTACAATTAATAGATGGCGCCAGAATCTTTGATAGCTTTAATTACGAATGAGGATGTAGTGAATTTTTGGAATTACTTGGGCGGGAAAATTATTCTGTTTGGCTTCTGTAGGGCCATTTTGTTTCCTTCTCGCTTAGGGTGAGTCAAGTTCTTTTTCTTTAATTATTGTTTTTATGATGGCATCCTGTGCCCGATGGCTGGTGATTTTTCTTTAAATTATTTTAAATTAATCTTATTGGCGTTATCGTGTTCGTTTTTAAAAAATTCTTTTGTGATTATTCCATGTCTATTTTGTCTTCACTTGGGATTTTTCGGGTTACAAGAGGCTTTCTTTCACAAAAGTCAAGCTTCTAACAGAAAAATTCCCCAAGTTTTTTTTAATCCATATCGAAAAGCCTGTAACCCTTGAGAAAATAGGCTAGAATGTATTCCTTGTTCGTTTGCTTCAGTTTTTTCGGATTGAATTTGTCTTTTTACTTATTTAGAATGTTTTTTGTCTTCCTTTGTTTTTTGTATGCAGTGGCATATTGCTCGCTACTAAAACATTGTAATAATTTTGTACTATATTTTTTAATTTGTTTTAATTGTTAATAGCATTTTATTTGATTCTCTCTATATTCTAGAATATTAAAATATACTGAATACTATGTTATACAAATAAGCTGCGATAGTGAAGAATATAATAATATCCACAAGATACATCTTACCATGCATTAATTATTTTAATTGTAACTGGAAATGGCTTCTCCAAAATCACAATGCTGGGAATTTCCGTGATAATTAATCTGATTTCACCATAGCCAGGAGCCTAGAAAATAATCACAATTGCTATGCAACGTTTTGAAACAACAATAAATCAAGAAAAAACAATAAAAAATCAACTTCAGGGAAGCATCATAAATGTCACTTTAATAAAAAAAAAAAAAGAGGAAACACAGTAATTCAAATATTTTAATAAAGCTAAAAATATCATTTACATGAATTGCACAGCTACATGCATTGAAAACAGAGCAAAAAATATATCAGCAAGCAATTTAACTATTCAGCTGCTAACATACTATTAAATCTACACATTCATGACAACTCGTTTAATTTAACATTTTTTTTTTAATTTAAAAATTCATGACACCCACCGTTTTTTAAAGGAAAATTATGAAGTTTGAAAATACAATATAAACTAAATACAATAGAACCTCTGTTAACCGGCAGCAATAAGACCTCATTGAAGACAGATAAGAGAATTTTCTAGAAAATTCGATATATGTTTCTAGACCCTTGTTCATATTTTGCCATGCCCATCTGAAGAAACTGCTGCATGCAAATTTCACTGGTCCTGTTTTGCGATGCCCATCTGAAGAAACTGCAGCATGCAAATTTCATTGGTCATGTTTGACGATTTATCGGCACAATTAAATAAATAATAGCGAAAAATGTAAAGGTTATTTGAAATTAAAACATATACACATGATTCTTTATCTCAGAAAAACAAAATTAAACAACATTTTAAAATTACCATATATAAATTATCACAATAAAGATAAGCATTTCTTAGCATGATGGCACATAACTCTGAATCTCTACCAGTTTACTAGATTGTCGCTGGAGTTCTAAAAATTCACCGTGCATACAATGAAGTTTCATAGCCTTACATGTCAACATAAATGAACATTGTTCCAAACATTTAATGAAAGTCTAATTCTTCGTCTCCTTTCTTCTTTTCCTGCAATTTTCTTGGTTTCATCCTCATCACCTTTCTCCTTACCCAGTTCATTAACCTAATACATATATTTTTATTTTATCTCCGAGTCCCAAATTTTGGATTTAAATTCATGCTTTCGAAAGTGCTGTTCTTTTGATATTGCCAGTTACGAGAGATTTTACTGTATTTCATAAGCTATGTAGCTTACTTAGCTATGATTTTGTTCAGTTTTTCCCCTTTAAAGGAATATTATAGTCATCAATTTACATTAAAATATTTCTAGGTGATATGTTAACATTTTTTTTTTTTTTACTTTGCCAACACAAGGAATTATTTAAATCTGACTTTAATATTTCCAGTTTAAAGAAATCGCATTTACAACAATAATTATTCAATAAAGTAAAATATAAAACAATCCAGAAAGATTGCAAATATAAAATAGTCATGAAAATCTTACACAAAAATATTTACATAATTTCAAGGCAAAGTACTTAACATAATATCTACAAACATAAGATATTTAATTGAAGTTATTATCTTTTAACTAGTCTCACTTCATATTGAGAAATTTCTTGCAATATCCCGCCACTATATTTGTCAGTTCTCACAAAATAATAGTCTTTAACTACAAAAAAATTAACTTAAGAGTAAGAAACCAAATAAAATAATACTTCATAAATCAAATAAAATGTTCAGATAAAATTTTATTTGCACTCTATAGGACTGGCAGATTGATAGAAACAAAGAATAAATGTTTCCAAATCACATCACTTAATTCTTAATAAATTACCTTTACTGTCACCGTTATCAAAACACATATTCCACTATTCTTTAATATTTATCATTTTGTAATAATATTCTAATCAGCCTTTTACAAAGTGACTTCAACAATCAAGTGTTAAATCTGTAAGAAATTCAGCTTCAATATCTATATTCTTTATGCTTTTATGGTGTTTATGATTTCCAGTAATCCACACTAGCAAAATGGATCCTCATATATGGTGATATTCATAAGGTGTCAACCAAAACTGCTCTAACTCTGTAAGCACCATAAATTCAACAAGTTTTTTTTGCAGGTATACTTAATGTGACCATTCGTCCCATTTTGAACAAGACCGTCCCATTTTTAGATATCCTGTTCTCCCCAAGCGGTCATAAGCCTGCTACGTCGCATTTATTTTTAACTACACAACACCGCAAAAAGTGATAGAATGAAACACTGGAAATGTTTCAACAAAAGTCATTAGGTGAAATTGTTCAAACACTTTCACATAAATAATTTGAATCGTACAAACTTTCACATAATTGTTGAATATATTCTATGTCTGCTTGGCACTAATTCACCCGTAGAAAGGATTTTTCTCTTATGAATACGTTGTGGACAAGCGAAAAAATGTAGGTGCAAGCCGCAATTCTTAAAACAATGTTAATCACATTGAATGTAATCAGAAAAATGCAACATCACATAAATTATTATTTTGTGTGTTAATTCCTGTTCTTTTCATTAATGAATAAAAAGTGAAGTAATGTGTGTTTTCTTGAATGCACTATTATCTAAAAATTAATTAATTTCTATACTATTATCTAAAAATTAATTAATATCCCGTTTTGAGGGGGGGAAATAAATGGTCCCATTACGTATAATTAAGTTAAGCTAAACTAAACTTAGATGACATTCGTCAATCAGAAGAGGTATTTTCAATTCTATGTATATAAATTAATATTTTACATGTTAATTCCTGTTCTTTACATTAATAAATAAAAGTGCAGAAATGTGTGTTTTCTTGAATACTCACACTATTATCTAAATATTAGTTGATGTCCCATTTTGAGGGAAAAAATAAATGGTCACAGTAGGTATACTCGAAGTGATACAATTAACTTTTATTAAAGACAAAAATGCCGGTAGCAGTTCATAGTTTTTATAAAATTATTATATAGTTTTAATTACTCTTTCATTATACTAATTTAATTTTTGGCAAGTAAAGTTTTAAGCTTCTATTGTTGCAAATCTCTTCAGTGCAAGTTTCAGAAATTAAAACAGATGAAGTGTTAATTAGCTATTTCCCAAATCCTCCAAATGTTGTGATTTTCCCACATATTCATCTAAAGTATATATATATTATGCAATCTTCCTTAATTCTTCATTTTAAAATTTTTGATTAACAGCACTTAGACATCATTTATTCTTCCTGCGCTTGAACCTCCAATCAGTAAGTTTTGAACAAAGGGGGAAAAAAGTTATGCAAACATAAAATTTCTTTCCTGGTTTATAAACATTGGTCACATTCAGATGCTTTAAAAATCTGCTTTTCACATTATTTCAGCAAATTTTTCATTCTAATACCGTAAAAAAAAAATTAAAGAAAAAAATTGGAAGTTCATACAACGATTTTCCTAGTTTGTAAACAGATAACCACTTTGCACCAATACCATCTTCATGTGAAGAAAAGATACATATACATTTTCTAGTATTTTAATGTAGAGAAACATTGTATATGACCATTTGATAAACTAGTATGCTCACTTGTGTTACTATAATTAAAATCATATACGTGGTTTGCACTTAATAATAGCTGAATATATTTCTAAAAAATCTTCATCTTGCAGAAAATTTTTAATTATCAAATAGCTTTGTACTTCACTAGGTCCATCCTCTGGACCTAGCTATTTAGAGGAGTGTCTTGTCTAAAATCCATATCATACCGATTCCTTTATTTTCTTTTGTCTCCACTTTTCTCTATGCATTTGCTCATAGTTCATCATCTATTGCTTTTCCCCACTTCCTGCATCCTTGAATCCCAAGTCTTCTTCATATCACATAATTTCTTTCTTATCAGCAGAATAACATGCAGGGGTCCTGATATATTATTTTTCTACTGTTCTGTTATTCTACTTCTATCTCAGGTATGTCCCAAAATCTTTTTGACCTTCTACGGCCACAAAAAACTTTCATATTTATGTTTGTCATCAACATTTCGGTAACTATTTCTATTCATTTCTGATACAAAAATTACATCAATGTAAATTTCTAATCTATTTTGTGCAGTGGAAAAATTCCATTTTCACTGCAACCAATAAATATTCCTTTCTTACTTGCTAAGTTCCATTTTCTTCTCTCTTCCTTCAGGACATGAATACATGAGTGCAGACCTCAGGGACAAAAACTTTGAAGAGCTTTACATTTGGAATGTTGTGACACTATATTTTACATGGTGTTTAGCCCATTACTTTTGTTGGTCCACTCTTATTCAGCACAAACACAGCCATATTGGCTAGATCAGCCTAACAATAATCTTTTTCTAGGTGAGCAGCTTTAAACACAGTACTCGCAATTTCAGTGACAAGCTGATTTTCTCACTTGGCTTTTCTCATTTTATTGCCATGTTTATGCTACAATTCTCTCGTGCTTCCCAGATAACTGCTTTCTTTAGTTTGTTTTGAAATCAGTTATTTTATTGTAGAATGCCACACTTTTATGGCAGTTTCTGCCTACACTGTTATTAAAAAATTTAGCTTGTTTCTGTCTGCAATAATTTCAGCTTCGAGTCTTTGCGTTGTTACTTTAAAAAAAAAAAATTCTTCTCTATCAACTATTGCTTTAATTTCATTTTTACTGTTGAGCATTGCGAAGTTGCTCAACTGTAAAGAACTGAGAAAAAAAAATTGAAACATTTTAGTTCTCTCACATAAGTTACTCAATTTTCTGTCCTTCCATGACTTTAAGCTTCCAGAAACTAACAGGCATTCTTTAACAGTTTTTTTTCTATTATATTGACATCCATGTATTTCCTTGGGTTTCTATAAAAGTAACAATCATTCATGGAATGTCTGGCTTTTCAACGACGGAAACACTCTATTTTGCATAACGTTTCTGACCATGATTTTCTTTCCTTGTTTCTTATTCAATGATCAGCCTCATCAACAAATTCTTTCTTCTCTGATTTCCAAGTGGAACTGACTGCCGCAAAATGGGTTATGAACAAACCTCAAATCAGTCCTCAATCTTTTAATATAATAAATGAAATAGAGCTTCCCTTTCTTGTTTGAAATCTAAAGCTATTTTTCTCCTAAAAGAAATGTTATTAATAAATTGCAGTATATCTTAATAAGATATTAATACCATTCTTTCCAACTGAGATGTCTGCAAACGCCCTCTTTCTCCCATACTTGTTCTCCATACTATGTCAAGCTTTCCAATACTAGCAACATTCTTTACTAGCTTAGAATAGCTCTGAGTGCCAGGTTTAGGAGTTAAACAAAACAAGTACTGCCTGCTGTCTTGGGGATTCAAGCAATTCACTTCTCCAAACACAGGAATAACTCTAAAAAGAAAAAGGATAAATTTGGATAATATTGGAACAAATACGCAAGCATGATTGCTACCACAAACTAAAAATTTAAAACACTGCAAATTCACAACTGATTTTAGCATTAACAAATATAATAATCATTAATTCATAACTAAACAACATCTTTTTAATTAAAGAAATTTTGATCTTTTGCATTCAAATCGATATATTAAAACAGAACTGTTGAGTGTTATTTTTCAATTATCTCATACTTAACTGTATGTAAAAAGCATACTAATAGGGAATTCCTGATTATATGTGATAAAGGTTATTGTAGAAGCATGTTAAATTTTTTTGAACATTTATGGTTCCATAAAAAATTAATAAGTGACTAATGCAGTTAGACCAAATCAGGAGGGGCATTAATATGGACCCAGAACAACAATAGGAATTCTCAGACTTCAACATACAAGATACTATAGACTGAAAAACAAAAATTTGAGTAGTTACTGTAAAAAGCTAGTTGTTGCACTAACTGTAAATGGCGATTCATTCATTATTCCTTCACCAGACACACAATGCATTAATTCTCTAGTTTTAAAATGAAGAAAAGCTTGAAATATTTCTAAATCAAATAAATAAATACCCTTTGTCAGTTTCTACTGTATTCAATTGTCTTGAAGAAAAATTTGGTGAAGGCTCTAATGCAACTTTTTCTAAACACATTGGTGCAAAAGTGATATTCTGAAGAGGAGCCTCAAGATAAACTTCATCAGACTGCAAAGGAAAAAAACGAAAATTACTTTCTTATAATAGAGACATGTCATAAAAATAAGAAGGGTCAAAGAATTTTGGAGATATTATTTCCAGCATAAAACGCATTTGTCAGAGATGCGTAAAATAATTTTTTACCAATAAAAGTAGATTAATTAGGTTTTAATTTAATGAAGCCTTCAAAGATTCGTATTCTTTACTTTGTGGAGGGAGAAACATGGTTTTAGTAAGAACATGAAAGGATAGTTACTCATATATAATATAAATAAGGCTACTTTTAATGAATTAGTATTATTCTGTTAATAGATTCTATTTTATATGACTCTCTTACCTTGCAAAAAAAATTACAATTTTCGTTTCATAAAGAATTATACCTAAAGCTATGCTATTTTTTCGCATGCTTGAATAAACTTCATAATGAGCAACACCCACATCTTATCCAATAAAAGACGATGCATAAAAGAGCTAAATTCTACTCAAAAAACTAAAATTTATATACATACTACATAGATTGATAGAGAAAATTCAATATCATAACAGAACTTTTCACATGATACAAAATTTTGGAAAGCAAAGCAACACATTCCTTAAGACAGTATGTAATATCAAATGATTATACATATCAAATATTGCAACATGCAAGGTAGGGAAAGGTAGGTCACCAAGCATAAGTTCCAATACGCTTTGCACAGCAATCATATTAATATGTTAACTGCCATATAATGTACTCTATCATATATCATATATTGAATACACCACATGATGGCTGGCTCTCATAATGTGATAACAAATAAACATTTAAGTTATTATTGCCATTAGAAATGAATATAAGAGTGAAGGTTATAGTTAGTATAGCATATTTTGCCACAAAGCATACAACAACAGGTGTGTTGCATGGCAGTTAAGTATCAAATAAATAAAGAGATATAATGCAATTGTATTAATATATATATATGGCATTGATACATCAGAAGTATGAGAGTAGATGTATTCTTTTTTACTTATTTTAAGTTATCTTTCTCTAAAGAACATATCTGCTTAAATTTTAAGCAAAGGAAAAAAAGGCTTAGAAAGATTTAAATTGCAAACTAATTGACACTAGTATTTTCATTGAAGAACATTTACAATGGATTGAATTGTAATATTTAGCACATATTGGAATTCATTTGCATTTAAAATAGCAGAAGAATAAAACTGATTTAATCATGCATTCAAAATTATAAACAGGAAAAAGAGATTGTTAATCAAGGAATAGAAACAACTTTCATACACTTTATCCAATTAATTTTCACTTCATATAGATATGCTCAAAAAAAATATTACACACTGGAAAATGTAATACAACATCGAAACGGTCAACGTGAATGCTGTTAATGTTGGAACTTCGAATAGTAAAGGTGATGGAATACAATAGCTAAATGAACTCTGAGCTGTAATTCCAAGATGATGAAGTGTCAAAACATATCATCAATATACTCGCCTAATGATCTTGAAATGCACAATACAGGTTTATTTTTCTTGGCAAACAGTGATTCTTTTATAAACCTCTCACAGAGGTACTCTCTTTTATAATAATATTTAATGCTTGTTTGTGCAAGAAACAAAGTTCACAAATATTATTTGAAATTAACCCAGGTCAATCAATGACAAAATATCATCATCTGTTGCAAATTATTACTAAATCTATCAGCTATAACTGCATGATTTCTAACAAATCAATGCATGCATTTTGAAGTTTTTTTCCTTAGTTCCTTTCCATGTAACAAAGATTTAATTTTGTAACGAATTTCTAGAAATTCAAAAATTTCAACAAAAACTCAATAGAACAACCGAAATTTTTATTCATATGTAAAACTGAGTTTTTCACTTATCGTCAAATAGATTCCTCTAATAAAATATATACAAAAGAACAAGAATAGGTTTCTATAAAGGTCAAATTATATAGACAAAGAATTTTAGATAAATAGAATAATACTAACAAATAATAAGCAAGAACTTAACTAATTAAAAAGTACCATTTACAATACATGGTTTTTTTCGTCCAAACTTTAAATACTAGGCTCAAATTAACGATAATATAGCTCATACTATCACATATAAAACTAGTCTGTAACACAACAAATAAGTCAGAAAAATATCAAATACATAGAAGATGGGAGGAGGGTAAAAAGTTTAATGATTAGTCACCTCATACTTCATCAAGTGGTATTACAATTGATTGAATATACTGAGACTGAATTGCCTACTGTTTTTAAGAACTCTGCTTTTCAGTGGCCAAAAGACTTTTAGCCACATCACTGTACTGACCATACACAAAAAGCAAATCAATATAAAAAATATGGTGCAGTTAATAGTGGAAATATGTAATAATCAGAATTTTAGGAAAATTTTCATTTTTTCTCAGATTACATTTTCCAGTTAAACTTTTCAAATTATTGAATGATTATTAACAATAGTGCATGGTTATTTAATGCATTTTTTAACAACATAAAACACCTTTTACGTTTCTATAAATTTTTTATTGTGTTATGAAGATATCAGCATCATAGGAATACAAAAAAAAAATTAAACATTAATACATTAAAAAATTTTTACTTAAAGAAATTAAGCCTGAATAGAACAAACAATAATTCCAAATTCGTTAATTTTATTCTCATGATTTTCTAGATGTGTCACACCAGCCACATTATATCATTCATGGTTCATTTTCATGTTTAGTACAGCACAAAATAACATTCTTAAACATTTTATTGTAGATTTTATTTACAGAAAGTTTAATGTAGATTTAATGACAGACAGTTTAATATTTAGGAATTTAGGATTAAAAACAGTACCTAATTTTTCCAAAATTGCAAATACAGTGCCTGGGGGTAATGCATATTTTTTTCTTTTAATTCTAGTCTTGTCACAGCAGCAGCAAAAATAATGCCATTTTGTCTACAATCAAGCATTGAACTTTTTTCATTCCATGGCAGGAATATAGAGAAAAACTTTACTGGGCATTGTTAAAAAAATTAATATTTATACTCTATACGTTGAAAATTACACATAATTCTCCAGAAAAAAATAACTGTACATGGAAAAATTGCACATTTAAAAAGATTTTTGAAACTGAATGTGTACCACTGGTTAAAAAGAAAATGGCATTAACAAATAAATATAAAACATCTTTAAAAGGAGCATCCAGAAAAACCATTTAAAGAAAATGAGGTGAACATTTTTTAAGCGTATGGGTAGGTTTTAATGCACAGCTTCATGAAATATATTCTGAAACAATTTCTCAGATTGAAGCACCTGGTATTTATACAACTTTTATTCATATTCATCTCAATTATATGTGTTCATTTCCTTGCCACTAGCAATCAAAAATTTTTCCAACTATGTTTTTATTAAAACATGCACAACTTTACAGTGAAAAGACAGCTGTAAAATTTTTAAAACCTGGGAATTTCCTTTTTGAAAATCTTCCACAAAACATCAAAAATTAATGTTTTTAATTAATTGTTTTAATCATCAGTAAACTGATTATCTTTATGTTCTGATCATGTTAAATTTGCATATTATAAGAATAATTATTATTTTATACACAGAACAAGTATATTATGAACAAAAAATTTTATTGTGGATTTTCAAATTTGATATTCTTTATTTCTTGCACTAAAAATTGCCAAATTTCTGATCATTTCCAACAAACAGATCAAAGAATTCCATGAATAAAATTATATTATTTTACAATTGGGTTTTGAAAAGCATTGTGCAATAATCATTTGTCTACTATTTCTTGAAAAATTTATTGCTTAGAGCATACTTTTAAATAAATATTGCTAAAAATATTCCTTGAATATTAGCCATTTAAAAACGTGTCCTACTAAGCATCTCAAAAATTGTTTTTGAAATTTAAAATTTCTGACCAAACAATAGCAAAATCAAAGAATTTAAAGTTTTAAACACACAAACACATTATTAGTCTTCAGTAAAACAGATTTTAAAAAACAATAGTTCTATAAACTGCTCTTACTGTTAATAAAGATGGCCATGAGGACCATCTTTATGGATTAATGGAAAACATTAAAAAAAATTCATGCATGTCATAAAAATATGAAAATTTAGCATACCTGTAAATTTGGTTGCGCAAAAGGGAAACACTTACCACTAGTTGAAATTAAATCAAAATAAAATATTTAAAAATAGTTATATCAGGTGATTGTATTTAAATATTAGAAGCAGATCTTGACTATCCATATGATTATATGAATATGATAATGAATTACCTTTTCTACCTGAAAAAACAGAATAGCCAACGATTCATAAAAAGATCAACAACAGTAATTCAAAATGTGTGCATGAGATACTTTCAAAAAATAAATGAAATATCTAATCAAATACAAACTAGAAAATGCATATTCTAAATCACTGACACATTTACGAATAAAATTGTAATCTGTAATGATTTAAGTTTTAAAAAATATTGCATTACAGTAAAAATTAGTAATTCAGAGTGAATTAGAGTAAAATGAATAACAAACAAACATAAATTCTTTTAGATGGCTTACGTTCAAATTTCAGAATGTAAACACTATAATTTCCGAAACCATTTTCTTTAAATGAAATGATAATGCTATACACACTAATTCTTCAGCAACTAAGCAAAACATTGTGAAAATTCCTTAATTTAAAACTCTGTAATTTGAATTCATTTTAAAAACTGTCCATTTACTCTAAAATTTAACTGCATTTTAAATCATGAAGAATAAGACTGTACGATATTGAAGAAATTTAGAAAAATTCTATCATAAAATTGTTTCATGGATAGTTAATAACACATTGTTGCATTTTGCTTACTTAATTTAGTATATGAAAAATAAGGTAATTAAAATTATTAGAATGCTTAATCAATAAATTAACAGACGAATTTCTGTATACAGTGACAGCTGTGTATAACGATACTGTCTATAATTATAACATATTCAAGAATGTGAGACAACAGAAAAATCAGGGGGGAGGGATTAAAAAGCAGAATCTGCTGTACCAGGGAGATTGGTGGGAGGGACACTAGCAACTGGAATGTACACAAATGCTTGTTGTTCCTGCCTAGGTACATTGAATCTATTCATTCTCAGTTAGCACTTTGGACAGATATTTTCCCTTGAAGTTTGTTTTTGATGTGTTAAATGCTTAAATCTATAATGGCATATTGTAAAACATTGGCTTTATTATAAAAATAAAATTATGCTTACATCTCCTTTTCATGTATTCTTTTATTGTTAGTAAATTGTTTACTAAAATTTTCACTTTGAAGTTCTTAAAAATGTTTAAATAATTTAAAGTTTATAAAATACAATTTTATATCAGCCATTAATAGTAAGATGAATAAATAAGTGCAATAAAATTAATACATTAGTACATGCACACATATATAAACATTGAATACTGAAATACTCAAACTGTCTACAACGATAACCTGTCTATAACAATATTTTTTCTAAATCCCTATAATATCGTTATAAACAAGTTTACTGTATAACCTATTTCTTATAACAAAAGCAAAATATATTGCATTAATGATTACTTATTGTACTGTCTCAAGAATGACTAAAAATTATTTCATACATACACAAGTAAATGAGTTTTTAAAATGGATACAAAATAGAGATAAAACTTAACAAAGTACATCAGAACAATCAGATATGGATCTTTAATATTTTTACACAGATAAAATGTTCAAGTGGAAGTATTTGAAGTAACGCTGCCTCTTGTTTTAAAATCTATACATCAAGTTTGGAGCCAATCCAAGGCTCCAATTTGTGGAAAGGTTTAAAATGCAGAATGTTTTAAATACACCAAATTTAATAAGAATCAACTTGTGCTTCAGAAAGTGATACTAAAGCTGTTTGGTAGAATAAAAATTAGCATAAAACTTAATCATGGGAATTGATTTCTATTTTGTAATAAACATGTAGCAAATTTCTTTACCTTAATGAAACACTTTTTTACCAAAATGTAGAAAAGTAGTCATCTATAGTTCTTTGAGGAGATTTTGATACTAAATTCTATCACAAAATTTAAAGCCATTGATTACTTTTTAAAGAAAAATTAGATTTCTTCAAATTCAATAATTAACATTAATCAATAACCAAACATGGAAGAATTATCGATGCAGTTTGTACATGGTATCTCCAAACTACCCATACCAAATTTTTTAAATCGTACTTCAGTCACCATAAGCCAACTATTACATTTGTAAATAACAATAAAAGAAATATTTTAATAAATTTAGAATTTAATTAAAATAATTTAATCTCTAGTATTATTCTTTTCACACAATATAGCACATATCTATTTACTTTGTCATGAAAATAACTTTAAAAAGAACTATAAATAAATAAAAGATTATATAGGAAAAAAACTGTTTCAGAACTAACAAAGTCTACACTAGAAGTTTCACTTCACCTGCCTAATTTATGGGTAGAGAACAAACACAATGCTTTTTTTCCTCAATTCCAAAAATACTTAATATCCTTCCACGTTTTTCTAAATTAATTTAAAATCTTAAACAGTACATCTTGAAATCTTAAACATCCAACAATGAAGTCAATCAATTTTCAGGATTATAATAAAGCAAATAAACAATAAAAAAGATAGTGGTGCATATTTAAAATATCTCATACCTCCATTTGCATATATTAGAGTTAAATAAATAAAATGTGTATGTTTAGTTTCTCTTGAATATTATGCAAATAAAGGCAAAAGGTGGAAGGTTTAGCATACCAGCCTGCTAAGCATACAAAATAAAGTTAACAAAAGTTCTGTGAAGTAAGATTTTAACCTTTAGATTGCAGGGAACATTAGCAAGATTTTAACCTTTAGATTGCAGGGTATTTTCACAAAGAAACAAAAATATGCTTTCCCCCTCTTTTAAAGTCATTCTAAAATATCTCGTCCTTTTCGACCACCAGTACTATTTTTATGCAATTAGTTAGCAATAAATTAACCAATAAGACATTCAGGGTTGTCGATTTTTTTTTATTTTTTTTCAAAAAAATCGATTTATTTGATTTAAATCGGATTTTTTTTATTTAAATCAAGATTTTTTTGATTTTAATGATTTTTTTTTAAAAACTATATATAAATTTAACATTTGTTTATTAGACAATGAAGCCTACAGTCATAAAATTATATATATATAACAACATACCAGTCGTTAAGCTGTACTTTCTTTTATAGAGAAACAAATTTTTAAAAAAATTAATTCAAACATGTAACTACAAAAAATATTTGTGAACTAAATATAAAGAATAATATACTTGTAAAAAATAAGACAATTTTTATTAAGGAAGAAAGGAACAATATAATAAAAGTTGCATTTCTTGATTATAGTATATTATTGTATGTTAGAATATATAAAATTTTTTGATATGGCTCTTTGGGTTAAGCAAATTTTTCACAAGTGAGATGCAGGTTCTTTTACATGAACTGCACGAAGGACTGAAAATCCTGTTCCCCCTTTTCAAAAATAAGAATTATCCTTCTCTACCCTTTATTGGACAATAGACTAAGGATGTCTTAGGAAGGTCCAAGAACTAAATAGCATACTCTTCTCCTCTCCCCTTTAAGTTTTTGGATTAGGGTTTATTTCACCTTAACCTTGAGAATAGACTACTTCTTACTAAGCATAAATAAGAAAAGAAACCAGTAAACTAGGTGACAAGTCCCCCACTGAAATTTTCTGAAGTAACTTTTTTAACTTGGACTCAAAAATGTGTTTTCTAAATATAATTTACACATCAATCATTCAATGTGCTTGTTATTTATAATAAATAAAGTTTAATATTTATTTAAGCGAGAATTTTAAGAAATCCGAATGGAAAATAAACATAAAAGTGACTAATTTTCAAAAATTTATCAAAATTCAGTAAATTACGTTAGACGTACGAAACAAACTTCATTAGAACGGAAATCGTTTTCTCTTTCCGATGGTGTATCTATTGTTTCCGTACAATTATCAAAAAACATGCTATTAAGGAATTATAGCGAAAAATCATCCAATCAACACAAAACATTAAATAAAAAATTTTCTAGATTAAATTTTTAAATTCAGGCTTCGAGGTGCATTGAGTCACCATCAGCTGTGTGCCTAATTTCATGACTGTAAGTGTGATAGATTCGTCTGGACATCGCACGCACACACAAATGTTGCCTTTTATAAGTATAGATCATAATTTAAATTGCACTACGTAAATCTTTGTATTTCTTTTGGAACACTTATATGTATTACTTAATTATCTTACATTTGAACATTATTGCATTATAAAAACTTTGTTGTCCCCAACACTATTTAGTTTTCTCCAATATTAAAATGAAACTCACTGCATTTTACTATGTTCTTTCTTTGTGAATATGATCCTTTCACAAAATTATTTTATAAAAAACGAGCATCTCGTATTTTGTATTTCATTGTGTTGCTCATTAGAGATTTATTTAAAATCTAATTTGATTGTGTTCTCAAAAATAAAGATATGGAAAGTACTATAGTTACATCAATTCAATGAATTATTTTTTTATGTTCTATGTATTCTTTCTTTAAATATACATTTAAAAATATTTTAAAATCACTATTTAAAGATACATGAACAATTTTATTTCATTAAAGCAGATTAACTTGATATTTAAAATAAAGTGATTTAAATCAGTGATTTTTTTTAAAAAAATCAGTTGATTTTTTAAATCACGATTTAAAATCAGTGATTTTAATCAACTGATTTAAATCACCGCAACCCTGAAGACATGGGGTGAGCTTTTAGAGGTACAATATTTGTATAAGCCCATAAGGAAAAGTTTTAGTCAAATTTTAAATGCATTGTTTCTGAAAACACCAGATTCTGTAATTTTGATGAAGAAATTCACTATAAAATTTCAAAATCTTCCAATAATTTTTTTCCCAATATACCTAACAAGTATATTAATGAATTTGAAATAACAAAAATTATAAATTCCAACTATATATGCTTTAGAGATGAATATTTAATTTTACGCCTTTGATTCATTTTTTTGTATCTTTATATTTATTATTTATATAAAAAAAAGACTTCATTTAGAAGGCAATAATTTACAAAGAAACAGACATTTTTTCAACATAGATAAAAAAAAAATCATTACAATGTAGATCAATATCATAACTGTTAAAGAATAGTGATTGATAAAATGCTTTATTTGTGGCAAAACCACTGGTACGGTGTGCAACTAAATGAATGGGACACCTCTGTAACTCTGGTATACATTATTGAATCTTCACAAAACTAGTGTCGATGTTAATGGCTCATGAGGACAGGTTTATTCAGATAAAAAAAAACTGATTAACAGAGTTAATTAGCAGCTATCTCGGAATTTTTCTATTATGCCTAACAACTTTTTTCCCCTGAATCGACTCCCGTCATGAAATTAGCCTCCCCAAAATTTTTTTATAGATTTTTGATTAAAATTTCGAGAGTTATATGGTTTTGAAAAATGGCGATTCCTATGTTAAATGAATTTTACGAACTTTCGTAACTTACGTAAGTTCGTAAATGAATTTTACGAACTTTTGACGATATCTCGGAAAGTATTATATATTTCTCAAAAAAAAAAATTTCACTCATTAAAATAACACTATTTTTTTACGTAAAGTCATGAAAAAATTCATAAATAAAAAATTAATAATTTTATAAAATTTTAAACTTGACTGTGAAAAGAAAGTGAATTGTAACATAGTAAATTTTTACATGAGAGCAGAGCTGAGACAATATAACGCCGATATCCAAAAATTCAAGTGCATATCTATACTAGTTTCCGAAATATTTTCAAAAAACCGCAAATTCCTAATGTAGACAGGCAACGCCCACTTTTTGAGATTCCGTATATTATATTTATTTGCACTTATTGGTCTATTTTTCATGAAACACAAGCTTTAATAATCATTATAAAATCGTGGTTGAATGAATATATTTTTTATTTTAATATCAGACGATTTTAACACGAAATAAATTTCGCTTTCTTTTCGAAAAATTTAACATTTTATGTTAATCTGATTAAAGGATTACCCGAATGTTCAATATTTTCATTTTGATCAGACTAAACCATAAATCACTTAATCGTATAACATTATTACACAAAGATAAAAAAAATTAATATTAAAAAAAGTTATAGACTCAATACGAGAATGCGAAAAATAGACGATAAATTCGTATTTCTCACCATTCTGTAATCTAACTGCAAGCTGATAATTGAAACATTCAAATATGCAAACGATAAAATAATTTTAAAAATTACAGGGGAAATTCGTGATTGCAATTAATTAATTAAAAGTTTAGATTACAAATTTTTATTTAGCTCATATGTAATCATTTTCTTAGATTTATTGAAATCACACTAATTGCAAACGATAAATTTTATATTCCAAATAATTAACAAATTACACGCTAAATTCCAAATATCAATAAAATTAAAAATTCAAATATTTTTTTATTTATATTATGTTTTATCATTTACCGAATTTTCAATTCAAATATATTAAAAAAGCAAAAGAGAAATTCTTATTATCTTAATATTATTATTAGAATCCCTTTTTAACAATTTCCCCGCTGTTAAAAGTATTTGTTACTTTATTGCAGCAAAGACATAATGAAAAAAAGACTTAAAAGTATCTTACTCAATCAAGCTTTTTTAACCAATTGGAGTGTTCTCTCCCCACGACTTTACCTCAGTATAGCGCGTTTTCTGTTAACCTTCATAATTTAGTGAAGAGAATAGAGAAGGCCTTTAAAACATTGTCTCTTCAAATATTTGGGTTCAAAATTTCACCGCACTCAAGTTTTCACACCAAAACTACATACCGAATTTCATGTCTAACTTGTCGCCTTTCTGAAAAATCGCGTCTGCATACCCAGCAATAGACAGACTGCCAACCTTTTGATGGAGTTGGAGCAAAATCTGGCACATATTTACAAGTCTAGTGATAAAATTGTATACCAAATTTTATCCATCCAGCTGTTTGAGTTGCTGTTTTCGAATGAATGTGGAAGGACAGACTTCTCCGAGACGGATTTTTTCTAAAGTTTGATACAAATCTACAATTTTGGTAGATAGATAACAAATAACAAAACAGATAACAAATTTCATCCCTCTTAACTTGTTCCATTTTTCAGATATAGTGCTAGCAGGTAAGCGGGCATAAGTCGAAAAATGCTGTTTTTAGACTCCAAGATAGTTTCATCATAATAAATAAAAACCTATACAGTTCTTTCAGCCAAACAACTTTAGGGAATTAAAACTTTATTTCAGTAATTTAAAATCCTATTTTTATAATATTATAAAAATCTTTAAATATTAAACACTTACTTTCTGATATGATAAAAATATTGTGGAACTCTATTTAAAAGCAAAACATGTAATATATCTACAGCTAACAAAAAAAAGTTTCCGCTTAATGAATTTCCTATCCGATTAAAAATCGCCTCCATCTGAAAAGTAAAATCTCCTTTTAATAAAGCTTGATAAATTCATTGGCTTAAAATATCATGACGGAATTCATTTCTCACCAATCAGGTGAAACTTCGCATAAAAACAGCAGATCCAATGCATTTCATTCGGAGTAACGTTTTGTGGGTGTTAAAAAAATTTTTAGGGCGGTATCAAGTAAATAGACTAGATTTTAAAAAGTCATGAAATGACCTAATTTATAATCAAAAATCATAAAATATTTAGAATTTGAAAAAGATGTTCATATTGAAGATCAATCTGAATCGCCTTTGATTGATTTTTATCGAAATATCACAGGGGGAAAAAAAAGAAATAAAAGCTTTTTTTGCAACTAACTAGCAAAAATTTATTTAATATACGTTCCCTACCGGGTTGGCTCACTTGAGACGAAGTTTTCCGCAAACAAAATTAATTTTATCTCAAGAACTTCTACGAATTGCTGTACGAAATTTGATACATATATAGAAAAAGGCAAGCCGGACTGAATTATTGAACAATCTCGGTTTCCGTAATGGAAAAATGTCGAGATAGCACTTACAGGGTTCATACACATTTCCTTAAAAGAAAATCAAGGACTATCAAGGACTTTTAAGGACTAAAAAAAACAAAAAATAAGGACCTCTAAATTGAATAAACTCATGCATCGCACGCATTTTTAAATAAAATGTCTCATTTCTGCAAATTCAACCTATTAGATGATAAAGTATAATATAAAACATAGAAGATACATTGTAAATTTAACACAACAAAAACTCCTAAAAATATGAGTCAATAAACTGACGAAAAAAAACCCCCACGAAACTGGCAATCAAATTAAATCTCTTTTAATTCCAAACTTTTTTAATTCAATTTTACATCCAAGGTATTTATTTTAATTTCTTTTTCAGTAATTGTTTTTCTTAGCTCATGCGATTGAATAAATAAATTTATGTCCTTTGACTTTTCAGCCTCATTAGCTAAATCATTTGTTTGGTGTATGTCCTTTTGGAGGTACATTTTCTTTTGTTTTAAAAAATCTATTTCCTCCTCTAGAGCTTTTCGTTTCAGTTGTTTTCTTTCAATCTTTTTTTTGGATCTTTCACTTTCTAAATACTGCATGTATTTTGCTCTAGCTGAGGCGGCAATCGTCCTCATTTCTTTAGTAATTTTTAAGTCATAAATAGCCCCAGACAGCTTAATAAATTCATGAATTATACGCTGGGAAATATATGAAGCATCTTTTAAATGTTCACCGAAAAACCTCCTTGTCCGTGTGACAGTATTAAAACCATTTTGATAATCTTCCAAACTGTTTCATAATTATTGCTAAAATAAGTTTGTAAAAAAGTATCAAGGGAATCACTCTTTGGATTGAAAGAAGTAAATTCAAATGAATTTGGCTTTACAATATTTAACAGAAACGCTGCATAGAGTAACAAAATTTTGTCGCAATCTTTTTCCAAAATACGTTTATTTTGCGACAACACAATCAATACCTTTTTCATTTTTTCCTGTGCTTTTTCGGGATATCCAGCCATTACTCGTGGATCAATGCAAATCGCATGTCTTACTAGTGCGTAATTCACAGGACATTTCTGCATGAAATGTTAGCGTCAGAGTGTATTTTCGTTTCTGCGTTTGGAAGGAAATGTCCCAAAACAGGGCCACTGTCAGTAAATTCTAGAGAGTTGAGAAAGATTCCTTTTGTGGCGTTCCCCGTGAAAACTTTGCATCTTTTTTCAATAAGTCATGCAAGGGCTTTGCGATATTGGCGAAGTTTTTGATAAACCTCTAGTAATACGAGCACAGACCCAGAAAACTTTGGATATCTGTAACATTTTCTGGAACAGGGAACTTTGTTACGGCAGCTGTCTTTTGGCGATCGGGATAGATTCCATGTTGATCAACTAGATGTCCCCGTATCGTAAGTTTCTTCTTGCCGAAAGAGCATTTGTTGGAATTTAGAGTCAGACCAGCCTCTTGAGATACATTTCAAAACCTTCCTCAAACGTACTTGGCGTTCTTGGAAATTCGGTGCATACACAATGATGTCATCAAGATAGCAAAGACAGATATTCCACTTGAGGCCTCATAGTACTGTGTCCATCATCTGTTCAAATGTATTTGGATTTTGGGGCACTGCATAATCCAAATGGCATAACTTTAAATTCATAAAGACCATACGACGTCACAAATGCAGTCTTTTCCCTGCCTTTGTCATCAACTTCTCTTTGCCAGTAGCCCGACTTTAAGTCCATCATAGAGAAAAATTTTCCACCAGCTAGACAGTCTAAAGCGTCATCGATGTGTGGCAGCGGACAGACATTTTTCTTGGTGATTTCGCTCAGTCTTCCATAATCAACACAAAAGCACCATACACCATTCTTCCTTTTCACAAGCATGACTGGAAATGACCATGGGTTGGCTGATGGCCGTATCACGTCTTCTTTCAGCATCTGTTGTACTTCATCTTCAATCACACATCTCTCAGTGGCTGATGTACGGTAAGGTCTCTGCTTGATTGGAACGCTGTCACCTGTGTCAATCTTGTGCTTCACAGCATTGCATCTGGATTTTCTCGATTTTCTGTTAAAGACGAAAATGTCTTACAATAAATTCAATAGCTCTTCTTTCTCAATAGAAGTTAACTCAGCGTCTAAAACTCCTTTTAATTTTTCTCGAGTTATTCTCGGCCTGGTCTTGTGTCCCTTAGAACCTTCTCGATCTTCACCTTTCAGGGAATAAATGGCATCGTTTTCTATAGTCGTCAAGCAGGCTATGTTTATCCCTTTGGGAATCAGTTGGGTTTGTCGAGAGAAATTCGTTACCCATACTTTACAGCAACCACTCTCAATGTTAACAATTGACCCTGGGATAGATAGCTCTCCTTTGCACATGAGAACTTTGTTACCAATAATCAAAGACTCATCTACGTCTTCAATATCTGGATTAAGAGCACATATTTGCTTTGCTGCATTGGCTTCAATTAGATAATCTGTTGCGGCAAACAAGGAGAAATCTGATTTGCCTGATGTTATGTTATCAGGAAGAATTTCTGCAAATTGAAGCCCTTCATTTCCACAATCTACGACGGCATCAGTGGCACGGAAAAAGTCCCATCCAAGTATTATTTGATGACCGCACTGCAGAAACACAAGAAATTCAAAAGGCTTCACAGTTTCCATTCAAGTTTACTTTTAATACACATCGTCCTGAGGTGGCTACAGGTTTTCCACATGCAGTTTTCAGTGTGGGTCCAGTCTCAGTAAACATAGGAGTATTCAATTGTCAGCATAATTCTTCAGATATAGTGGAGTAATCGGCACCTAAATCAACAAGGGCTTTTACATACTGTCCATTTACTGTGATATGGGTGGTGTTCCTCTTTAACTTAGTTGTAATGTATGTCAGAGGATTTTCTTGAATTGTGGCCTCGCCTCCTGCACAGGTCGCCTGAGTTAGTTTTTATCATTGGGTAGACGTGGAGAGTGGCGTAAACGTGACTGTGATTGTCGGCGGTAGCGGGAACATTGAGGGTAAGGTGAATTGCTTCTGAAACTGGAGGAGGTCAGCTGAGTGTAGCTATCATCAAAGCTTTGTGTAGATTCGGTGTCTGTTGAATGAGAGGCGAGGTTTGAATGTTCATGCGGCTCTTGCATTTTCGAATATTTGGCGTCTCTCCCTACAGTACCTCAAAACGTGTCCTGGGCATACACAGTGGTAGCAGAGAGGCACGTTGCAGTCAGTTCTCCACAGATCTGTTTTACGTATTGGAACAGCGCTATTTCTGGCTTCACGTCTTGGCGGCAATCTAACTGGGACTCAGCGTCGAGAAGTGGTGTTACGTCGTCTCAGAGCAACGAGTAGTGCCAGCACCTCCATAACCTCTTCTCGGACCATAGATGCAATGTCAGGTGGTGACTCAGGTTCATCGTTTGTGTAATATTGCATTTTCGGTAAGACCTTCTCAAGCTCTTCCCTTACAATTTCACGTATTAAGGAATTTATGTCAGCAGCGCCTGTTTTGGCTGACACTGCCGAAACGGTAGTCTCTGAAATCTTGTTCAGGTGATACGTCTTCATTGAAGACTTTCTATCTCAAGGCATCTTTTTACAGGCTCATCGACTGTCCTAAGGGGTCCTGAACTAACAGTGTCTGATACATGTCCTCCGCTATGCCCTTCGTGAGCTGGGCCACTTTCTCGTCTTCCGACTAGCTTTCCAGCACAGAGAGAGTACATCTTGGATGTATGATTCAGACATCTCTCCAATTTACTGTGTACGTCTAGCAGTCTCTCAGCTTGGCGAAATATGTTGTCTGTTCGGCGAAACACAATGTTCAGGGAATTTTTGGACATAGTCCAATTGGTGAAAGTGTCCTCATTGTTGTTGAACCACTGTTGGGCTGTACCAGCAAGATAGAAAATGATGTTAGCCAGGCACAGCTGATCATCCCAGTGGTTATAGGTGGCTATTCGTTGAAAGTCCTTCAGCCATTTGTTAGCGTCTTGTTGGTCGTCTCCGGAGAAAATACAGGGATTTCTGGGTAGCTGGTACATAAGGATTGGTACTGGTGCAGCGCTGACAGGAGCGGAGCTGGTATCATCAGGCAGTTTGGGTGCAGTTTCCTTTGAGTTGGGCATTTTTCTCGAACCTCTAGTTGGATCCAGTAATAGGCCAAACTCTGGTGGATGTCTTTGAACTCGTCGACTTCTGCATAGTACTTCCATCATATTTATCATGCCTGGCACCTCCACCAAACTGTTACGTAGATAATCGATTGTATGTATTTGCTAAAGTTGAATGAAGACAAAGCTCACTAATCTCAGCTCGAGACTTTATTCAGAGAACTAAATATTACATCCGCTTATAAACTGTTGACGAAACAGCTAGAACTTTCCAGACTTGGAAAGATATAGTTAACAAGAATAATAAGAACATTCTAGAAGAAATGAGAGACAACACAAAGGAAAACAAATTTTTAGGCAACTGATGATCTGTCGCTTCTGAGTATGGTAACCGCTTCTGAATATGGTACGGTACACCGACTGAACCACGGTGTTCACACACCAAGAGAACAAATTTCGCTACAATATATACCAGAGTTACAGACGTGTCCCATTGATTTAGCTGTGCACTGCACTATATAGTACCTAACTATAAAGATAATAAAAACACATTCAAAGGCTAAAATAGCAAGAATGGTAAGTTCCAATAAATCAGGAATATAAAGGACACAAATTTATTGATGTTATTCTTATACCTCTTTTTCAAAATTTGCTTTAAAAACATGTGTACATGAATAAGGTTTAATTACAGATTTGAATATTGTTTACTATCAAATAGCATGGATGCAAGTAGCTTAATTATTAGTATGCTTAATTTTTCTGTGCAAAATTTTAACTGTTGGTAAATTTGCACAGAAAAATTAAGCAAAAAATATTGAACAGGAATTTGTTGTTAGATTTATTTTTCGAAGTTTATATAATTTACCCACAAACCACGATATTTATAATAATGTATCATTCGAAATAATCAGGTAAATCACTTCAGACATTATAGTTTAAAATATTTAGTAACAACATAAGAAAGATATAATAAACAATCAACAAGAGAACCACAAATGCAGTAATACTTTTCTAAATATTTTTTTTTTCATTTGAACATTGTAGGATATGAAGTACTTCCTGAATGTCTAACTGAAATCATCACTACCAAAGACAGTAAGAAAAAAAATCAATGATTTTGCTATGTTTGGTTATCGAACATAGTTATGCTAAATTTAAAGAACTGTTGGGACTGCAGCCTTATCTTCAAAACAGATAAATGTGTTCACTTTCTCCAGAAAGAAAAATTGCATACGTTGAGTGCATTATGGATGCTGGGGAGGCATGCAGGATTGTTGTGCACTACCGAAAACTACAAGACATTATGGATTGTTCAATGCACAATCTTATGGATATTTTGTGTCTGCATTCTAAACAAGGATCTATATTTACATCCTGAAATATAATGGGAAGCAACAATGGACAACACAGGATGAAGATCCATCAAAAAAATATTAAGATTAAATAGCCACCTGCATAAAACAGTGGCTGGTTCTTTTTGTTGTTGTATGTTTTTTAATGCTCGGAAACATTATGCAAGAGTATTCAAAGATAGAAATACAAAGAAAAGAGAACATTTTGAGGCAATATAGAATCATTGGAAGAAACGAAAGAGGCAGAAATGCAAAAGACCCACACATGAACATGTTCATGCATCAGGACAATACGCTGCTCCCAAGACTGACAGCAGAAATCATAAAATTATGAGAATTGCACTTTAATTTGATGCAGCACCAAAAACCATCTCTACATTTACCCAAGAATATACTTCCCAGTTTTCCTAAATTTTATAAATGGCTAGATGGAAAAAATTTCTTTATGAGATCCTATTCGCAGTCATCAATAAATATTTTTCATCCTACGACAAAAGTTGCTTTTTCAATATAACGAAAAGATTTTTGTATTATTTACAAAGTCATTAATTTTAGGGTATAATTGGAAATAAATTTCAGTTTCCCCAAAAAAAACCTTATCAAAACACTTTTTATTACATAAAAAAGCTTTTAAAAAAAGAAAAAATAGCCATTTCTAATATTCAGCATGAAAAAAGGAAATTGAATCATTCTGTAAGAAATAAAATGCAATGAATTTCAAATGAAATTCAAAGCCCAAAATACATAAATGCTAATAAAAAATGTTTCAAACAGCATGATTAAATCTTGGAGAAACAAAATAATAATAAAGCATTAAAATTATAAGAAACAAAAAAATATCTAAAAAACAAAAGAAAAAATACTAAACTAAAAAATAAATTGTTTGGAACAAAGGAAGAAATGAAAATAAACTAAAAATGCAACTTACGATGAAATCCTGAAACATGCAATGTGCAGGTGGAAAAGGGATGTCATGCAAAACAAAATACCTATTAGTTTTAATAGATTTAAATAGCAACACATAACGAAAATTACAAACAGCTTGTGCATAAAACATTTCTTTCACTGAATTCCATAGTTAAGGCATAAGAAATACAGAAAAAAAGAAAAATAGTTATTTAGCTACTATAATTTTAAAAATTAGCTTATCTTAATTTTAAAATTTTATATGCAATAAGTCATACATTTTCATAATACTTGCGACTAATAGATCGATTGCGATTTTTAGAAACATAATTTATAATCAATAATATAACTGTTAATAACTGTAAAAGCTTAAAAATAAACTGGCATGCTTAAGTTTGAATTTTCACAAATAACCATAGAAGTCAAAATATACTATTTAGAAACAAAAAATAATAATTTTAAAATGTAACCTTTTCTTGATTTTTCAGGCAAGAAACAAGTAAAAGTCAAGGGGGGGTGGGGGGTAGGAATAGAATCAATTTTACTTCTTTAATATATAATGTCTAAAAAATATGTCAAAATATTAAACAATAGAGAATAAAAACATACAAGTTGAAATCCTATAAATGTATGCTAATAATTAGCTAATATTTTACACTCATGAACTCAAATTCTAAAAATTGCTTTAAAAAGTTTCAAAATTACATGAATACATATATGAAATGATTTCAGTATAACACACTAACCTCAGCATTGTAAAATTTTGTTTTCACATCCAAAGGCTTGGACACCTAAAAGGTAGAAGAAACAAAAACTATTCAGTTTTAGAAAACATTTCATTTACAGTACTGAAGGAATTAAAACAGCAGAGTTTAACAATTATGAGGATAATATAAAATTATAAATACTATGGGACTTTTAATCAACACACAAAAACTGTTTTGGAAGCTCCTTTTTGATTTGCCACAGGATACCATAGAGGAAACCCTAGCTAATCACAAGGATATGTAAGTGAGCTTGTATGACTGGACAGCAACAGATCATGCAGGCAATGAGAACTTTGCAAAACAGACCCCCATTATAAGAGTACCTCATACAGGCAGCCCATCCTAAAATGGGATGTCACCGAGAGTGAGGCCGTTATCCCCCCTCCTCAACACACACCACTCAATATACCATAAGTTGTGATAGCTTTGTGAGATCACAGAAGAAGCATCATTCTTAATATCCCACCAATAGAAATGGAAACACTTTATATGGCAGCTTTCCATCCTCATACTCGATGTCCCTTTCCCCACGAAGTGCTAGAGAAGATATGCTTGCTTCACTTACCCAATTTTTCTAGTCTAAGACCTTGTTTAAAGTTTTAGTCTCCTTAAATTTTAAAACTCAAAAACGAACTTTACTGCATCAATTTTCGTTCTATGCTTTATGCCTTGACATATTTTGCATTCCCCTATTTATACCAGTGCCAAATGCATGCTTAGAATTCGGAAAATTTTTATAGAAGAACCAACTGTAAAAATGTTTTTCTTATACAGACAGGAATAAGGGTATTATGGATGTATACTGACATGCCAAAAACTCTCAAACAAACTGGATTTCCAAAAATTAACCCATTCATTAGCTAACATAAATACAGTACAAACTTATTCTTCAAATTGAATCTAAATAATTTAATTATTGTCACATTATAACATAAAAGGAGAATAAAGAAAATTTAAGAACACATGAATAACAACTGTAGTAAATAAAAAACTAAAGCCACAAGAAATAATGAATGAAAATAATTCCCATGGATCGCCTGACATTCATATCCAGTTATACTCAAACCATCTCTGTCCAGTTATGCCTACGACAGTATTCTGACAAAAATTAAAGAGCATGCAACACAACCAATGAATAAAATTTGAAGAAGTTAACAACTGTTTTACTTCACATCCAAATTTAATAAAGATAAAATTTTTGTCTCTGTTTAACTAGTAATTCATCATCATTTCAATATTTTGAAAACACAGTATAGTTTCAGTTAATCAACATTCCGTTTTTACCAACACCGGTTCTGAATTAGTTAAAAACGATAAAACTACAAATGCACTCAGTGGTTTCACTTTCGTCAGGGGGATTACATTTCGCTATTTGTAGGGTGCCAAAGTCAAGTGTCCAGTTTGCCATAGAGTGAGTATTGCTGGTGTCACTAAGTTGATTAGACTGCTGTGGTAGTAAATGTTATTGTTCATCTTTGGCTAATTCTTGTTCGTGTATCAATGAGTGCCAATGAACAGTGTGAAGTGATGGACAATGAAATAGTCCAGCTTGTAAACAATGATAAGGACGATGATAGGGCTTGAAGAACAGCCAAATGAGAACAGTATTGTTAAAAATGACTCAAAAGGATGGACTAAATGCTACTGGAGCAAACATTGAAATACTTTGACCAGCAAGAGGAAGCCTCAAGTATGAATGTGGTGCTTTTCATGAGATGGTATGATGTAGCACCATCTCAGAAAATATTAATCTGCAGGAATACAACTTACTATCAGAAACTAAAAAACTCAACTGCTTTTGTCATCATAGATTTTAATGCTGTTTTATTTTTTTTAAAATAAGATAAGTCTAGATTATTAGTTTGTTGATTATATAATTTCTCTTTTTATCTCGAAATACAGTATATCATGAAATATGTTGTTCAATACTGGATATCTTACATAAAAAGTGTTATGTCTCTTTTTTCCTTATTATCCAACATTGACATGCCCTGTTAAGTTGTTGTTATGCAAAACATAAAGCAGAAATGGCAAGAGATTCTTCAAAAACTGTAAAATTCTTTATCAAAAAAGACCAAAATGAACAATTATTATAAAATTCTTTTCTTTAAAAAGAACTCAAAATGCTGCTGATGCAAAAAGAAATAAAAAATCACATTTTTAATTTATAATATAACTTGGATATGAACAAGAGATTTCTACAGTCTGCAATCAAAAACATCATGACTTTTTTTTTAATGTAGAGGAAAGCACACAAATGATACCTTTCTATTTTGATTAAAACATTTAATATAAATGCACTGACTTACCTATTTAACAACATAAGAGAAATATATACATTGTTACTTAAGGGACTGAATAAGTTTCATCTTAAATTAGATGAACTAATAGCATGTTAAAGAGGTAAAATGGCTTTTAGGAGAAAGTTAATAAATAGCCAGGATTTGATTCGGTTTCATTAGATAAACAAACTTTTTGAAACTGTATCATGGCCAGAGAGGTGGGGTGGGTAAATACCCAGTGCATAGGTAAATATTTTTTGGGTATATACCCGGGTATTTACAGAAGGCCTGGGTAAATACCCAAAAACTGGGTATTTTGCGGGGGGGGAAATTTCGAATGCTGATTCACAATGAAACATACAGAGTTTTATAAATACCCCCCAAAAAGTATTTACAAAAAAAAACACCCCAAAAATGTATTTGTGAATGGTGAATCAAAATTAAACTTAAAATTTATAAATACTGAAAACTGGGTATTTTGCAAAAAAAGTATTTGAGAATGGTGTGATTCAAAATGAAGCATTAAATTTATAAATACCGTTATACTGAATATTTTGCGAAAATAAAATGCAACTGTGAAGGGTGATTCAAAATAAAACATAAAATTTATAAATAGGATATTTTGCAAAAAATAAATAAATAAATTCATCTCCGAATGTTGATTCAAAATGAAACATAAAAATTATAAATATCCCAAAATGAGTATTTTTTTTTTAAAAAAGTATTTGCAAATGATGATTCAAAATGAAACAAAAAAATAAATAATTATAAACTGGGTATTTTGTAAAAAAAATTATTTGCGAATGGCGATTCAAAATCAAACATATAGAATTTATATACCTAATACTAGGTATAAAATTTTTAAATTAAGGCTTTGACTAAATTATATACACAAAAACCAATTGCTATCAGGATTCAGAATAAAGTATTTTAAAACTTAAACAGGATCGGGGGACAATTTAGTTTTTACGGTTTGAAACTATGACACGTATACTAGAATAATTATTTTTAACGCCGTTTAAGTTATACTAGCCACCTTCGGCAACCACCTAGCTCGCCGGGAATATAATTTCAACTGACTCTCTTATGCATAGTTTGATATTCACGATTCCCTTAACAAATTAATTTTAAACTTCAAATTGCGATGGAGATTTAGCCCGCGTTCTTTACGTAGCCTTGAACTTGTTCTGTTCCTTGTCTATATGAAAGTCCCTAATGGAGTCAAGTAACTGTTCGTGTCAAGTTACATCTAATTGTACGTAATCGAAGTGAATTTTAATTTAAAAAATTTATTTCAACATAGAAATACCACGGCACGTTTTATGTCCAGCAACATGTTAATTGGCTTAAAACATGCTTATAAAATGAATTTAAACATAGCAACCATAATTGTTCAGTTTTACTGGATTATTTCTTTATATACTTACTATCTAGAGGACTTTCTTTACAGATTTCACAGAAAAATTGATCAAATAAAAATAAAATCCAATAGAATATTATATTAGCTTTCAACAATGGAAGAGAAAAACGCAATTAAATATTTGTTTGAACAATGAAAACGGTTCGAAAAGATAAGTTTTTAAATTTCCAGATGGTGTAAAAATAATTTTTGTGCTGTAATATTTTCGGAAGTTATTAAGGAAAAACTCCAGAATTTCTCTTAATTTTTAATTAATTAAAATTTTAATTAAAATTTTTAAAAAAACGGCTACGAGGTGCACATTCTCGCCCTCCAAAGTATGCTTGTGCCAAATTCCGTTGCTCTAGGCCTAAAGGCCTGTCCTGTAGAGCGCCAAAACACACACACATTCTCCTTTATTATTAATAGAGATAGACAGTGCCAGTGAATCTTGTGATCCATAATTTACTCACATTGCCATGCTGGAAGTCAACCATTCTTGTTTTGATTCAGTGAATAGTTAGCCATTTACTTCACGTGTATTAGTATTACTGTAAATTGTACGTTAAAAAGTTTTAAAAAAAGGAAAAAGTTACCTGCTTGGAGCTTTTAATGTTAAGAAGAATAAAAGTATCCAATGGAAGTATTGTAATGTTGAGTACAAACTTGCTAATGTAAACAAAATGGAGAAACACATAAAAAAATGTTTCAAAAGCCTTGTTGGATTAAAAAAGCTTCTGAAAGGGATAAAATAGCTATTGAATTTTCTTTTAATCAGATTCCAACCATGTCATTTACATCAAATTTGGAGTTTTAAGAACATTTAAGTATTTATGCTCATGATCCAGATGAATCTGTCTAACCAGGAAACTGTGTGTGAGTTTGTGTGTCTACTATACCGTCAAATAATACAACAGATTCAGCAACAAAAAATTCAAATTTCTTGTTGATGAAATCTTGTTACAAAAATAACTTACTTTGTTGAAAGTAATATGAGTGAATATTACTTTCAGAATAATTCACTTTTAAAAACTGTTAGAACTGAAACATCTGCTAACTTATCAGCAAAATCTGGTACTTTGACTAATTAATCCAAAAAGAATTACATATAAACAATTATATCTTTCATTTTAGTTTCTACTATCAGCTCTTTACCATTTAAAACCAAACTCAGCATTTTCTTTTTTTTAAATTTAGTTCAGTTTTTTAAAAAAATGATATTTAAGCCACGTATTTTATGTAAGATCCATGAGTATTGCGTTTTTGTTTTTTCTGATTCATTTTTTTAGTTTTTATAGAATTTAAAAGGTTCATATATTACTAGTTTTCATTTTTTACATTACCTTAAGCTCAATATATATTCTATACATATTTATATTATATAGAGGCATCATATTTCACAGCAGTGCCTGTGTTTTATATTAATAGAGTTAATTGAAAAATAAATACCCAGGTAAATACCCATTTTGGGTATTTAACCTTAAAAATAAATACCTGGGTATTTTACATCAGTGTTCCCCAACCTTTTAATTGCCACGGACCAGTCGACATTTGATAATTTTACCGTGGCCCGCTGGGGGGGGGGGGGGGGGGGGTTTTTATATTTAGATTGTTTTGATTTAATAATTTTAATTCAATTGTATTTAAACAATAAAAAAACAATTTTTAAAAATTGTTTTTTTAACAAACAAATATTTAAGCATATTCAAAATAAAATACAGTTACACCAAAAAATGAATATAAAGTGATTTAACATTTTAAAATCGAAAATTTTCGAGGTTTAACAGTCGTATGTCCCCTTACTCACTAGAACGCTAAATCAATGAGAACCCTGAGTTTGCTTCTTTTCAACGAGACGGTTCCATTTGAGGGTAAGAAAGCGATCACAAGATTTGAAGGAAGATAGTCAAGTTGAATAAAAGCTTATAAAAATGGAAATAATTTAATGTTCCTTGGGCGGCCCGGTGCCATTTGATCCACGGACCGGTACCGGTCCGCGGCCCGGGGGTTGGGGACCACTGTTTTACATCACTGATCATGGCATATAAAATCTTTTATGTAGGAAAAGTCAAGTATGCTAGACTAATAACTATTAAATGACAAAAAAAATTAGATTCATCTATAAAAAAAACAATCTCTAATCACTGAACGGTTAGTGTCGTTTATTAACCTTTGTAAAATACAGTTTACATAACATAAAAATTTATCTCAGTGGAAAGTGGAAAAATCATGCCTCACTTTCACACATCATGATATTGAGGCACCTTTTCAGAAGATTTGAAATTGTACGTAGCATAACAAACAAAATGCAACAGAAAGCATATAATTTGTGTCATTGAAATACTACTAAATTGTTCCTTTTTTACTGCTTAAAATTCTCTACCACAGCCAACCTGAATCTATTAGAAACTTTTACTTTATAATTGAATAAATAAATAACTGATATAATACAGAAAAAAAATTCATCAAGTTAATTAATTCAGTTGTTTCTTTTACACTATTCCAAATTATATGTTTTGTTAATTAGGAAATACATGTCATAAATTATAAAGAACATCACATTTTTGTATGGACAACTATTTATAAAATAATTTCACTGAACGATTGGGAATGTTTACTTATTTTGTATAAAAAAATTACTTACCTGGAACTTAAAGAATTTCCTAAAGTGCAACTTCTCATTGTTCATTGTAGTGTAATTGACAGTACATGCTAATCTAAAGTAAGAAAAAGGTAATTTTAATATCTATTAACTAAGAACATGTATACATATAAGATGACAAGGCATACATTCTGAAAGTTTTCAGACTATAGTAGATTTTCTCTTATACGACAACAATGGAACCTTGTTGATGCTGGATCAGAGATTTTTCTGGATAATTAAATACACATTTTGACAACTTCCCTGTTCATGTTTTGTGATGCCAAGCTGAAAAAACTGCAGCATGTGAAGACCACTGGTCATGCTTTTAGATCTATCACCACAATTAAATAAGTAATGTCAAAGCTTTTAGATTATTTAAAATTAACACATATTTTTAGATTTCAGAAAACCATGTGTATTAAAACTTTATAATTAAAACCATATAAATTGTCACAAGCAACTTAAGCATTTCTTAGTGTGATGGCCATATATCTTCAAATGTCTGCCTGTTTACAAGATTGTTACTGTGTTTTAAGAATTCAGTGTACACAATAAAACTTCATAGTATCATAACGCTGACATAAATGAACATTGCTCGAAAAATTTTATGAAAGGGTAAAAGTTCTTGGTCTTTTCATTATAAACAAAACAAGGATGGAGTTTAGTTTTAAATAATTTTTAATAATACAGTGAAACCTCTCTGAGCGGCCACTCCTCCGTTCCGAGAAAAATTGGCCGCTCAGAGGGGGTGGCCGCTCTGAAGGGTTTTCGTTACAATCACAATATAATTGCTATAATACATAATATAAACAAGTCCGACACATATTTCTTATTTAAAATGAAGTTTGAGACTTGTCTAAAGAGATAATAGTACTTTATTTAATAATTTTTTACATTTTTTGAAAAAAGGATAGAATTTGTGATTTTTTACCCTTCTCGGAAAAAAACAATTTTTTTAAGTTCGTTTTTCAGTTTAAAAAGTAAATCTCTAGCCGATGCGTTTGTTAAATGGGATGGGAGAACCCACCCGGCAGCCGTAAAGAGGGGTTGTGTGGCCGTTGCTACGGGTTATTTTAACATTAGGTCTATGGGCCGAAAAATCCGTGCCACGAAAAATTGGCCGTTAAGAGGGGTGGCCGCTATGTAGGGGTGGCCGTTCGAAGAGGTTTCACTGTACTAAGAAATAGCATTCAATTATGCTTATTTTTACATTAGTTCTACCATGAAATTTTTTCTTGTTAATTGATAAGAGAATTATTTTAATCTTGCACTACAATGTCATTTTATTGTTCAGCTACAGCTTTGTAAATCCTTCTAAATGTAGTACGGAATACAGGAAAAGGAACTGAAAAACAAATACCATGCTCAAATTTTCTATAAAATTAATTAGTTAAAATATATACCTATTTGAAGTAAAAAATGTTATAAGTTTATTAATTAAATATTGAACTATTCAAAGTTAATGAAAAAAGACAAAAATGTAATTGGTACAAATGTGCCTCACTGTGCAATGAAGGATTAAAAGTTACAGCACCCTAACGATTGCATTCCATTAGCCACCACGGCACATAAGGATTGATAATTTAATCCTAACTTTCACATAAAAAAAATTATGTAGGGTTTTGAAACCAATAATAAGAAAATTCTTATGCTCTCTCTCCATCTCTTTTTGAATCTGGAAAAAAATACCAACAAATGTAATACCTTGGATCAAAGAATTTTGTCACCACTCCACAAACATGCAAAAATACTTCACTTACTAAATGCATATTTGAGTGTACAAGCATCTAGGCATCACTATATCATGATCTGCATATTACAGAGGATTTATTTTGAATACTGTGATTCAAAAAACACTCTATCAATACACACACACACATGCAAATTTACTTTAATAAATATTGGTACTAAATATGTGGTGCATTAAAATTGAAATTTGAAGGAAAGAAGTTTCAACAGATATAGTTTTCACTTCACAATTTTAAAGTGAAGAGAAAAGCTAAATTAAGTTACCATTAATTTACATTTAAAAATTATTTAACCTACTCACATGTGAGTTCCTATTTCTTTTACTTCATGATGTATAACATCATCTACACTTTCATCAGGATTCAGCTGAGTAAAGGAGCAGTAATTTCCTCTCTGTCCAGTGAGAACGATTTTTTGAAGTCCTATTTGTAAATCTGCCTACAATAAGAGAAAAATTATGACAGTTTAATGAGAAATGAATCTATAAAAATACAAAATGAACAGCGAGATGAATAATAGTTTTAAGCATCTATCCCCAGTAAATGAATCTAGATACAGTAAATTCTCGATTATCCAGCATTCAAGTATCTGGGAAGCTCAACTAAACGGAAAAATTAGAAAATGAGTTTTTCTAAAAATTTTACATCCGTGTGCCAGAATTTAGCATGCGCGTGCCCATGCTGTTCCTTTCATGCAGACAATTTATTTCTGGAATGCAACGTCCATTCCGCACAAAGGGGAATAGAAGGGGAGAAAAAGCAATATACAGTACTGTGACATACACAGACTTGTTTTATGGAGGGGGGCGGTTAAAAGCAAAAGTGAGAACCAAAATAATAATAATAAAAGGTCCTCATCTTTCGCCGAAAAACGAGACCTAAAAACGAAAAAAAAAAATATGTACATCTAGATTGGCAAGTCTCTTTCTTTTCCTTTATTTATTACTATTACTGTATTTTATTTATTTACTCCAAATACCAGCAGATGTTGATTCCGATTACGTAATATCACGTGCGGGAGATTGGCGGCGCACATATTGCACAATAATCCTTGCGATTTTTTAAATGATAATTAGTTTTGATATTCAGTCTGGGATTTGTTTATGATCACTTAAAAGAGTTTTATTATGCTTGTTGAGCAGGATATTTTTCAGTTTCGTTGGCTATTTTTATATGTTTATATTTCTACAATCTGTATATTTATGGTAAAAATTGAGCTACAGATTATACTCTTTTTTATTTTTATCATCAATGTTAAATTAAAATCTTCATAATGTGTTTTGTAATTACAATGTTATGGAAGATACAGAAATATTCTTAAAAATTATATTTAATGCACATTTCAAAAGGTCAAAAACAAATTATTTAGCCGAAAAAATCTTTAAAAAAAAGGCTACTCCCCCCCCCCCCCCATTTTTCCTGTCACACTCAACTATCCAGACTTTTCAGGTATCCGGAAATTGACGTTTCCCGAGCATGCCAGTTAGTTAAGCTTTTACTGTACTCGTTAATGAAATAAATCACAGTGTGTATTGACACACCATTGATTACTTAATAAAATGGTAGAACAAGAGCATTCATTTAAATAATGCTTTTTCTTTATGATTCTGAGTTTACTATAACCCGCTAAGGCAAGCAGAAAAATCGTTTCTATAAATACATACTTATAGTTACTAAACAAAATTGAATCATAGATTTATCAAGATCTTAATGGTTAATAATACCTTTGAAACTGATTTCAAATACTTCAGAAACTTCTTAAATAAATATATATATATACATATGCAGTTATTTTTAAATGTACTCAAGAAAATGCTTCAGATTACAAATAATTCTATTTCTCCAGTTTCAAATGGTGCTGAACAATGCAAATTGAACAAATAAGTAAAATATCTCCACCCTTCATATTGTATTCATTTAAAATAAGGTGACCAATCGTCCTCCTTTAGGGAGAACAGTCCTTCTTTTGTAAGTTCTGTCCTCCTTTGAAAAGTGTTCTCCTTTTCGATATTTGAAGACTAATCTGTAAATCTCTGTATTCGGTCAATGCCAAGCCGAGCCATTGTACTCATTTCATGCTCAATTAAATAATAAATAATAAGCTTGTAAGCGTAATTACAATATAAAATGTAACTACAAATGCAATTACTAAAGTAATTACAAATTTTTCATTATACATTTAACAAATTATAATGTATTCTGTATTATAGTTGCAATGAATAAAATGTTTCTTTTATCTACGATATTTTTTTTCTCCAATTTATGTGTGTCCTCCTTTTCACTGTAAAAAAGTTGGTCACCTTATTTAAAAATAAACACCAGGGAAATGATAGATGCTGTTAGTTAGTAAAAGTGATACAAATGATATGTGAATAACAAGTAAATTAATGACTAAAAATAAATATAAGATATTCCAACCAGTTTATAAGTAAAACATAAACAAGTAATTTTTTAGGTTCTTAAGGTAAATTGGAAACCCTTTAAAAAGTTAACTTAAATTCATAATGTTCCAAGCTTTTAGTTTAGATAAATTTCCAGACCATGCCAGAATTTGGAAATGCAGTAAATACGTTATACATTAATGTATTCAAATTATATCTATGAAAATTATTACTCATAACTTTTAAAATGTTTGTAAATTTTCTACAAACCTGCACTTGAACAGATGTAACTGTTTGTGGGCTATCATTATGAACACTCATATAACAGGAAAAGGTTTCTCCTAGATATATATTTCTAAAAAAAAAATTGAACAAAAAATTTCAATCTAGCAAAATATAAACATGCATGTTTCATTCTTTCAACAATTATTCATAACTTCAATCAGAGGTGGCCCAGGCAACTCCCCATGGCACCAAAGTCCAGATTGGATCCAAAGCAGGAGTATGAAGGGAAAAAAAATTTAATACACTTTGAAATAAAGTCATATATTTTTAAAATCTGTTGAATATATTCTTCTTTTTTTTCAATAATATCACTATACTATAATCTTAAACATAGCTGAAGTTTAACAATTCTCACTATAATATAGTCATATTTGCAGATAAAACATGCATATTCCTAAGTAAAAGTTTGTTTGACATTTAGAATACAGACATTATAGAATTTTTTAAAAATGCGTTGGCTGGGAGGGGGGCACCATATTGCTGCCTTGCCCAGCTGGTAAAATTACTTCGGGCCACTTCTGACTTCAATACCAAGAGAAAGTAGCAAACAAACCAAAAGATAATATCCCACAGGGCAAAATAGGCTGCCGAGTCTTAACAACTAGCTTGTTAAAAATAGCATAAAGCAATTTCCAGAAAATTAATTTAAAATAAGAAGGAATATTATTTGCATTTTACCAAATAATATTACTAAGAGAGAGCTAAGTAATCAATTCTGCTGCTCAGTCATGCAAAATGATAATGGATGTTTGCTTGGTTTGTTGGTAATGTTTGCTTGGATCTTTCAGGTTTTTCGAAGGTAACTTTTTCACAATTTTTCTAATTGGAAAAATAAATCCCTAATCATTTTGTTGGTTAATTGTGAGCAAAGAGTTTCATCTGCTGATTGGCTGCAACCCATATCAGCAGCTTCTTTGTCAGACTCCGAATCAACAACTGAAAGGTAACTCTTGAATGTCCAATCCCAATAGAGGCTGAAGTTCACTTTCCTCTTCACATTGGGAAAGGAAGGATTAATTCGATCTGATTTCCGGTGTTGTTTCTAAGAGTATGGATTTTTTTATTCTTTCTTTCCTCCCTTTTCTCTTAATAAAAAAAGCAGGATCAGAGAGGCAAACAAAATGTACTTCACTGCAGCTGAACAGGTGACTAACCTGGCCACTGAGAGGGGTTTCAGTGGACGTAATACAAGTTATTTTAACATTATGTGATAGGCTAAAACTTTTGTGATAAACAAAAGTGGCCATCAAGAGAGGTGGCGGCTTACTGTACTGGGTTTAATACCCTCATTTGCTACAAGCTGTCATGCAATTTAATTTTTTCCTTGAAAATTTGAGCAATGCTAGGAAGAAATCTGTATCTATAAAAATGGGTTTATAACAAATGCCCTGGTTTCGATATCTTGTTTGATAACTAACACTTACTTTTACTTCCTTTAGCTTTCAATTTATGAATATACTCATTTTAATTTATTTAAATGAGCACAGTTCGAAAAAAGCTAAGATTTCTACCAACCTAATCACCAAAATATTAATCATTCATAAAACATTCTATCATAATATTGGATGCAAAAAAATATCCAATACTATGATAAAACGTTTACTTAAATGCAATTTTATTCTCAATTGTATGGTTTAGAAAATAATAAAATTTATGTAAATGCGATCTTTATTATCAAATGTGTCAGACTTTGATATCAATTAGCTGCATAAAAATAAAATGAAAACAATTTTAAATGGCTGAATAATAAATCATGGTGTACTGATAAATATAAGTATGCTATTTTTTTTTTTTTAACTTTAATTTTTCTCGGAGCAAGATTCAACAATTGCCCTTCCTATCAAAACTGACAGAAGCTCACCATTCGTACATTTTTGTGCACAGTATTATGACTGCTTATTATTCAAGCTGTTATAAAAAATAAAAACTCATCTGCCTCAAGAAATATACATTTCTGTAGTATATATCACATATGAAAATGAGTAGGTAGGATATTATTAAAAGTTATATATAAAAGAAAAAGAATTACAATATACAAACTACAAATCAGTAAAGTCCCCCCTCAAACCTGAAAGTATTCAACTGCTATATTTAGAAAGATGGCATGTGTGCTATACTGAAGGACAATGAAGAATTAGATTTCATCAAAGGCAAGCCAACAACTCATGTTCCATTGTTCGGTGAGAAAATGAAATTCAAACTGAGAAAAGTTCTTTAAATCACAGTATACTACTGAATACTTATCTGTGAATACCTCTAAATTAAAATTCTATAGCTGACACAATTTATGAAAAAAAAAACCCACCAGAATTAAAAACACAAACACACATACAAACCACCTACAAAGCTTGACAAGCATGAGTAATAGATGAATTCTATATTCTGAAGTTTTGCTGAGAAGAGAGCATTAGCATTTTTCCCATAAAAGTGTATGGATGCTTGATTATGAAAAGGTTAACGTCCAAATACTCATAAAAATAGAGCAACAACTTTAGGTATAAAAAATTAACATTTATTAAAACATTAAGAAAGTGCTGGTAGGTATTAATGGAACACAAAAACATGAAATTCAGTTAGCTAGCACATGATATCTAGCCTACTGCCTCGTGCATGTCTTGTGTATTGTGCAGCTAAGTATGTAGTTTCAAGTGACATCATCGGGAGGAATTCAGGATCGCCACAGTACTCCCCCCTCTTATACTTGGTAATACCAAGGCACCATTTACCCTCGCTGCACCACTGCTACCCCCTCACATATTAAGGATGATGTATGCTTCTTCAATTTCCTATTAATACAATCTGAAAGCCTAAAGCCTACGAAAAAAAGACAAAACAGGCAGATGACAACAATTATATTTTTCTTATATTCTTGTAATAGTAGAAAATCCATGTCAATTGAAATCAAAATTTTTATCGCTTTTTTTTTTTTTTTTACTCTCTAATAAGTATTAAGAGGAAGAATAAATGCATATTAGAGTTATACATAAGTTCTATTTTCATATTTTTGCAGCAAAATGTCTAACATTTCTCCAATTACTAATTACATCCCTGAATACTTGTGAAAGGTAAAGGAAGCCAGAACAAAAAATAATTGGTCTTTTAAGTGCCAATTGAAAATTCATATTGATGTAAATATTTAATTTGAATAAATAAAGTACAAAAAAATAATGCTTTTATAAAGGTATAAAACAATAAAATTAAAGAAAAAAGAATAAAAATCAACAAAGTAAATTAACACAAAACAAACTGTAAAAAAATTACCCAAAACTTTGAGGCAGCATCAATAAATTTCCAGAGTTACAGTATTTGAGTTTCTCTGCAGAGCCCAAATCCTGTTTTAATTCCTCATTCAGAAGAGTACAAGCAAAATACTTTGAATCAGTTGCAATTGGTTGTGTTGTATACAAAGATGGTCGAGTCAACCGCATGACTGAAAACAAAAGCATTTAAAACATCAATACAATCATAAAACAATATTTCCAAGGGTTAATAATAACTCATTTTAAGTTACAAACAGAAATTAATAAGAAAATGCAGAGCAAATAATGCTGTTCAATTCAGGAATATTGATTTACACACACAGGTGCAAAAAGATTCTATGATATATCAAAACAAAATTTGTATTATTGTAAACTGTCTCATATAATCACTCTAAAAATGTCTCATTCACTACAATATGAAAGGCTTACCTAAAACTGTAACTGATTACTAATCGAATTCAAACAAAATATTAAAAAATTATTTTCCAGTGATACCTGATACATATATAAATTATTTCCGAACAATATTCGATTCCTTACTTCCTACCCATTTGCAACCAATATTTTGTCTAGTTTTATTTGAATCAATGCCCTACTTTAAAGCCAAAGAAGGAAAATTTTGGGATAGACCCCATAATTCTGAACCTTTGTCAGAGAATGACAGATATACCAGATATCTCTCCAAACTCCCATTAACACCAATGTGAGGATATTTGTCTCACAACTGCAGATTTATCATGCACCAAACCCATATACACAATGTATTTTTGGTAGATTCATGTTTTGAACCCAAGATCTTATTATCCTGACAGGGTCGGATCTAGCCATTGAACCGTTCCGTGCAAAAGTTAAAAATTACACCCCTATGGAGCTACAATGTAATCATTCTAAAAAAAGATATATGGTCTCTTTTTACATTTTTTAGTGAATGTCCCATAAACAACTGTGTAACTCAGTAATTGACAAAAATA
Source organism: Araneus ventricosus (assembly GCA_013235015.1). Lineage (NCBI taxonomy): Eukaryota > Metazoa > Arthropoda > Arachnida > Araneae > Araneidae > Araneus > Araneus ventricosus. Next base: position 65,447 of record BGPR01002516.1, on the reverse strand, counting down.
CTTATAATTTTTCACTTAAAATACTTCTTTTTAAAAAATAGTTTACAGAAGTATAATTTAGAGTGAACTTTTTAGTTCAGAGAATTCTCTAATTAATTCAGAAGCATCTAAACAGCTACTTAGTTCATACTCAATTCCTAATATTGTGAGGTCTGACAATCTTGTTTGAGACGTTCACAAATTGTTCTTGATTATTTTTAGTTTGTAAAAACTATGTTCCCAGATACAACACTTATTGTAAGAATTAGTAAAATTCTTAGAGCAATGCTCAAGTTTGGAGCAAAATTCACACAGACATTTCCTTTTATATATATAGATTACTGGAGTAGTGCCTTGAAAGTTTTGTGCTCATTAGTACATAAAATTATTTTGTTTAATTGTTTTTCTAGAATTTTTACAGAAACTTTCCTAATTAATTCAGAAACTCTGTTGCGATTTTTTTTCTCTCATTTTGTTTTGACAATTTTGCGCCTCTAGATTTTTTTACTCCGTGCCGGGGCACGGACTAACGGAGTATTTGTCCGGCCCTGACACCTTTATTACCAGGCAAACGCAAGTCATGAAATGTCAACAGATAGACAGACAAAAATGCCTTTTATTATTACTGGAGATTCACAAAGTAAAATAATGTTAACTCGGTTTATTGACTTTTCATTATCATAATAAAATGTGATTTTGATCTTTCAGATTCACATGCATTCTTCTGAAAAGTATTTGATGCATCATGCATAGCATAAGTATACAGACGTACGAATGAATAGTTGCACAAGCATATTTTAAAAAATGCTTTTATAAATATACTATACTTCTAGAAATTAGAAATTAAGAGAAAGATTTAATTCTGCGCTACTTTTCCAAGATAGTTCCTACGGCAAAATGGGCGTTAACATAAACACACGAAACCAGTGATTTTCATGCATAATCCGCTATTATGTGAGAATTGTAATGTTTGATCTACAATGATCTCACACAGATTCAAAACCATAGATCATTGTTCATAAATTATTGAATTCTTAAAAGTAGCAACACCTGTCAAATTTAAATCAAATAGAACATACATATATTTATCTACATATACAATCAGCTCCATTATTAATAAGTGATTTTCTGGTTTACAAACCTTTCAGAGCTAACAGATGCTCTTTTTCTCGATTCTCCATGGCACATTTGCTCTGTAATTTACTACCTTCGAAACCGTAACTTGTTTCACATGTAAATGTTTACAACAGAAGCAACAAAAATATAAACTTTCCAAGTGTTGCCAAATGTTTAAAAGTAAATTTGTGTTTTACGGTAAGTGCCGGTCGTATACCTTGGTGGTTTAAGGATAGAAAAAAAAAATAGCCGATAACGCTGTCCTCATAGAAGGTTGCAAATAGGGTCTCATTAGTAAATAAAGACGGTTTTATTGGATAACCTGGTGTCAAGGGCTCATTCCCGTCCATATCATGCATGTGATACTGATGAGTCATGCATCGTTGAGCCTCCTTAAAAATAATAATATGACATTAAGGGGGTACCAGAATAGACCCGTTAAATGACAGCAAAAGTGTTCTGGACGGTGAGCAGTGGCATAACAATGGTGGGGCTAGTGCCCTGGGCGCAATTGCAAGGGGGCGCAAAATTAAGGAATCAATTGGTTGTATTTAATATAAAAATAGGTTTTTTTGAAGCTCTTATTTCTAAGATTCTTAAAAATTGAAATGATTTCAACAAAGTGTGGTAAAATCTTAAGGATACAGTCATTTTTACAACCCGGAAACCTCAAGCTGCGACAAAATAACAAGTAGTATTATATTTCAGAGATTTGCTGACCGAAACCCTCATCGCGAAATTAAAAGCTCGTTTAGAGCTCCCACCCTACCGGGTCCTTTGTTGCTTCAAATCCCATGACTCCTCTCATTCAAGTTCAACCCTGAGATAAGGGAGGGTGGTTAAGGATGATTATCTCGGCAGGGTTACTGGTGCTTTCTTCTGACCTGATGGTTCTTATGGTTTCTCATGGTATGCATCATAAACACTGAATGCACATCAATTTCTTCGGAAATTGGTGATAAATGGTTAGCAAGTGTCATTCCTATTTTCAATCAGCAAAGAGTGAAGAACGGGAAATATACGTCCATTTTTTGGCACAGAGTAAGAGCAATCCAGCAACTTTAAAAGACAGATAGCAAATTTAGCTGTCCCAGATAGCAATTTTAGTTTGCAGCAGTCTTGCACTGCAAGCTGAGTGCAAGTGTAAAACAAGCTTGCAGCAAGTTAACGTAAGCTTCGAAGTCACCACGCGACGAACTTGCAGCAAGCTTGCCACGTCAAACTCATTGCAAACATAGCAAAAACAGTACGAACACAACCTCGGATTAGAACTCGCGACCTAGCACTTGCTAAGCGGACGCTCTAACCACTCAGCCAGATAAGCTGTGAGAGGAGAAGATAGATTTCGCTAATGCATAGTTCGATTCGATTCGTATACGATTTATTTTAAACTCTTTTCTTGATTTCATTAATTTTTTTAAATTTTGTGTTGAGAACATGATTTTAAATCAAAGAGAGAGCGATTTTCTCTAATAACTGCGTTCTGCTAGTAAAATAAATTATGAAATTAGAGTTCAAAAGTAATTACTTTCAAACTGTAAGTTATTATTTATTTCAACAAACATTGACTGTTTTTTTTAGGTTTAATCTTGTTTATAAACGTTAAAATTTCAACATTAAGAAAAAGGCGATATAGTTTTCTTTAAAGTGCGAGTTCTATATTTAGTAAAAAAAAATGTTTCAAAATTTTTTTTATAAAAAAAGTTAGTTTTTTCACAAATTATCATTGATTTATTGAATTAATAAAAAGAAGGACGGTCTAGGAGATGCTATTAAAAATCGGATGTTTTTTATCTCTTATTGTGTTACTTTCAGCAAACTTGTTTTGCAAACTCACAGCAAGCTTGCATTGCAAGGAGGGGTGGCGCTGGTTGTCACGGCTAATTTGTGGCAAACTCATTTTGCAAGCGAGGGTGGCTATTTCCCAGATAGCACGTACGTTTGAAGTAAGTTTGATTTTTACTTGATATTAACTTGTCATGGCAAATTTGCCACGTCAAACTTAAAGCAAAACTGTGGCAAACTAACAATGCAGAATCGCCACCCTCGCTTGCAAAACGAGTTTTATGGTAACAAAAAATGAAAATTTAAAACTGAACTTACAGTCTATTAAAAATATTGTCAACCTTTCCAAACGGTAGTTAATCGTCTTCGCTTTAGGACTTCTCTGAGAACAATCTACAAAGAAGAAATCGCGATTTCTATGTCAACAAATCCAAGATATAATCAAATGCTTATAGTCTCCTTCTTTGTGGCTTGTTATTTGAAGGAGGCAGAAGAAACTCAAGAAAACAGAATGAATTAAGGTTAGAACAAATTTGTTGAGAGCAGAAAAAAAGACAGTTCAAACGCAGATAGCATGTACACTTGCAACAAGTTGGATTTTTCTTGATATTAGCTTGCCATGACAAACTTGATGTGGCAACTTTGCAGCAAACTTCCTGCAAAGTAACAAGGCATAATAGACCAACCCACTTGCAAAACAAGTTTGCTGTGAAGTTGTTATAAGTTTGCTCCAAAGATGATACAGCACACTTGCAGAAAATCTTTGTCTCTGTTTTAAAAAACATCCGATTTTTAATAGCATCTCCTAGACAGTCCTTTTAATTAATTCAATAAATCAATGATAATTTGCAAAAAAACTAACTTTTTTATTAAAAAATTTTGAAAAATTCTCCATCTTTTTACTAAATATAGAACTGTCACTTTAAAGAAAACTATATCGCCTTTTTCTTAATGTTGAAATTTTAACGTTCATAAACAAAATTAAAATTAAACCCGAAAAACAGTCAATGTTTGTTGAAAAATAATATCTTACATTTTGTCCCATTTTAAAAGTAATTACTTTTGAATCCTAATTTCATAATTTATTCTACTAGAAAAACGTAGTTATTAGCGAAAATCGCTCTCTCTTTGATTTCAAATTATGTTCTCAACATAAAATTTAAAAAATTAATGAAATCAAGAAAACAGTTTAAAATAAATCGTAGATGAACGGTTATCTGTAGTTTCTAAGAAGTTAAGCCAATTCTTACCCCCTGGGAAGCGATCTTTAATTGAAGAGCGAATACAATTTAATTTATTTCGTAATTTAAAGAAAGTTTTTCTGCCAGGACGAAGTGTCTAAGCATGAATCTGAGAGATAGAGCTATGCATCTCTCCCTCAGTTTCAGTCGGGGTCCACCTTGGGCAGCGTAGCACGTGACTTGTACACCATATTCAAGAATGATGCGAACACAGGCATTCACCAATCTTAGCTCCTCATTTACACCTACTCAGAGCTAGGATGTATCCGAATCTTTTCAGGGTGTAACGCCGTGGCTAAGTACAACTCGATGTTATGGTATGCTGTTTACTGATCCCAGTCAATGAAGACCAAATGGGATTTATGTACATATTTATTTACAGTGTCTTGGTTAGTATATATATTTTCCTCCACAACTTTCTTCGGCCACGTCTTCAGCTCTCTCTCTCTGTCCGTCCACCACCTTCGGTGATCTCAGTCATCCAACCGACCCCTTCGTCATCTCACTATGCCCCTCTTCTTTCGTTCCCCCGTCTTACCGTGGGGTCAAAGAAAGTTTGCTTTCTGGCTTGCTGTCCGAAGATGTCACAAGGGCTTTCTTAAGTAAATTGTTGAAGTGGTAACAAAATGATAGATTTGCTGAAAAATATAGCCAAGTTGGTCCAGATAATATTTCCATTATCTAATAATAATTAGAAGTAAGAGGTCATCCTCTTATTTAAGAAATTCACAATGGCTGATTTACTTGGGTCCAGCTTTAATTTCCAAGTGCGACACAAATTCCTTATTTTCTGTACTGTAGTTATTAGTTTATTTTGAACACTTTGGATAGAGGGGTCTGAAAAATAGCAAATAAGTAGTCCGTATAGACATGGCAGGTCACTCCTGAGGGAATGATTTCAAAGGTATCATGGATGAAAACGGTGAATAGCAGAGGGGAGAGACAGCAGTGGCAATGAGTAAGGGGGTGGCGGTCGCCCCCTACTTTTCTGAGAAAAATTCAATTTTTATTTCTTTTTAGCTGTTTAAAACTATGAATCACAAAAAAAGCAATAGTATTCAGGAAAGCTAGCTAATTTTGTAACAATTTTTTTAATTTTGTTGTTTACCCCCTATACTCCCGGGTACTTTTAGATATCAGTAAATGTTTTGTACCCTCACTTTTTCACCCAATCACCTCCACTGAGAGACAGCACCCTGTGAGACACTTATGTTGTATGAAAAGGATGCGGACAATTTTCCTGTCCATCTGATTTGTAGAGATCTATTTGTTATGAATTCGTGAATTCAGTGTGTTGTGTGACCAGATATCCCAATCTGAAGAGTATTGAAGGCTGCTCCATCTGGACATACTGAGTTGTATGCAGAGGGAATATCAAGAGAAGCTGCGATAATGAATTCTTTTCTGATACGTTCTTATAATATTGTGTTGATGAAGATCGTTTGAAGACTTTCACAGCTTCGAAACGGTAAAAATTATTGGGGTGAAAGAAATTTCGTTTTATAAAGAAATCTGTAAATCTATGAAATAACATTCTCTCTGTCATCTTATATAATTCTAAGATAGGAGAAATGGGTCTGTAGGATTTTAAATCGAACGTTTTTCCCCGGCCTTAAAATTGGGATAATGATCGAATGTTTCCGAGAGGGTGGAATCTTTGCATATAGCCATATTCTACTGATTGACTATAGAATTTTCTTTCTATTAGTCAGATGCAGATGAAGGCAATGAAGCACTATACCTGCAATATTGTCAGAGCCCGGGGATCTTTTCCCTTTATTTGTAAATGATTTTAAGAATTCATTGAGTATGAATTCGACATCCATTGGTGTAGGAATATCTGAAAAATCTAAAGGGATACCTTCTGGAACAGGGGAGCTGCCAAATTTTATTCCAAAGGCATTTGCTTGAACATGAGGGGAGGACAAATCAGAGCCTGTCGTACAAATAATTTGATTTGCATTTTGAAGGGGATTGCCTTTTATTCGGAGATATTTGATAATTCGGAATCTTGTACTTGTAAAAGTCTTGTTTAAAGAACCGTTGTGCTTTGAAAGAGTTATCTTGAAAATACCCGAATCCAAAACATTTACGACATATTCGTGGATTCTCTAAGTATTTTTGAGTTTCAAGAATGCATCTGAATAACCTGATTTTATCATGGATTGTTGGCCCCAACTCCAAACAGAAAAACTGGAGTAGTGTCGTGACAATATTTTTTTTTGATAAATCTATCTTTATATCGGATTACAATAAAATTTATATCGGCATCTTTAATATAGGAATTTGCTCACTTTCTAGTTCATTAGCAATTTCTGACACTAAAGCATCGATGTCAGCATTTTTAACTATGCCTGTCAGTAAGGAGTTTTCTATTAAATGACTTCTTATTTTGACGTCACTGGTTTGTGACGTCACGAATATTTTTGACTGTTGAAAGTAGATTTGTAATAATAATAAGTCTTTTTTTACATTTCGTTATATAATAAATGCAGGGGTGGCGCCAGTAGCAAGACCGGGGAGGCCAAAGCCCCCTTGTCGGGGATGCTGTGCCCCGTCGGGGGAAATTTTTGTATCCTGTTCACGCAACGGGATATCCAACAAGTAGATAAATAAAGATCTGGCGAAAAATTGAGACCAATTTCATTACACCCCTTCCCCCGTACAGCAGGTCGTGCCCCCTGTCGGGCAGACCATGACCTCCCGTCGGGCAGACTCTAGCGCCACTCCTGAATAAATGTCGTCTTTCTTAAGAAGCGTGTCAAAAGCAGTATGTACCTTCTTAGGTGTTTCCGTGTCAATAACAAATTTTAAATTTTTAGCTGCATGAACAATGGCAATTTCGAAATTGGCTCTTCCGCACTGAAATGACCTCTTTTGATCATGATAGTTGAAGTTGAAGTTGATTTGACTTTCCCTGGCATAAGATCCTCGAATGGGATAAGCTGCGCCGAAAACCAAGAATCTGTATAGAAAATAAGTGCTTAAAAGAATCGTTAATTAAAATCCAAGTAAAAAAAGTGAGATGAATGAACCGACAGTACAAAGATACTAAAACAAGAAATTTAAAAGAGATCAGTTCAAAGATAATAAAACTAAATATCATGGAAAACACCAATGTCCTTCAAGTACATGAAGAGGTTAAAATGTGGAATTTGTCCCAATAAAAATGACAAATCGAAACTGCTTGAGCGAAAGTACCTCAACCGACGTCTATTAACAGCCACATAGTCTGTCAAGATGTGTTTGACAGTTAGTATGTCACCACAATGGCTACATGTTGGAGGAGACTCCGCAAAGAGCAAATATTTATGTGTCAGTCGTGTATGCCCAATACGAAGTCTAGTTAACACGACGTCACAGCGTCTGTTAAGTTTCGTAACCCAATGCGAGAGAACCGGTTTAATGACATGGAGCTTGTTATTTGTTTCCATATTCCATTTTTCTTGCCACTGACAGTGGCACCACTGATTCACGGCTGATCGCACATCAGCATAAACAATTGGTCGTGTCAAGAATTCTGTAGCCGATTTTGCAGATTTGTCTGCCAATTCATTTCCAGTAATGCCAGCATGGGAGGGAACCGATGAAAATAGAATCCGAGACCCTTTTGAAAGTAAATGCCTATAGAAGTCTTTAACTTCTTTAATGAGTGGATTACGAGTTGAGGAGCTACGTAAAGATTCCAGAAGACTCATAGAATCAGTGTATAAAATGGATTTTCTAATTTCATGCACATCAATGTACTTGAGTGCAAAATAAACAGTCGTAATTTCGGAAGAGAAAACAGACGTTAAAGAGTGTAGTTTATAACTGATGATGTGACCATTAGTAAAAAATGGGCAGCCAACATGGTTCAAGGATTTGGAACCATCCGTAAAAACTGGTTGATAAGACTGATAAAATTGTCGATGTTGATTAAAAAGTGAAATTAAAACCGAGTTATTGGAGTCTGACTTGGTAAAATTTCCAAAAGGGTTAATGTAAGATATGCTGTTTTCCATCCATGGAGGATGGCCACAAAAATCATTTGTGTGAACCTTTACATCATGAAAAGTGTCTGAAAGTATATTACGCATACGCAGTCCAAAATGAGGGATGCATTTGGGGCGGGCATTGAAGAGGCGATTATTATTGCCATTTAATAATGTCCCACGTAAAGGATGGTTGTCGTTTGACAGAATACGAAAGTAATAAGAAAGAGACAATTTATCTCTTCTAGATGATAATGATGGTTCAAAAGCCTCCGCATATAAACTAGGTATAGGAGATGTTCGGAAGGCTCCTAAACACAGCCTTAGAGCTTGATGATGAACATAATCAAGGCGTTTCAAGTAAGAAGGTCAAACAGAGCCATATACTACACTTCCATAGTCTATCATAGACCGAATAATGCTTCTATAAACACACGAAGCAAACATGAGCGGTCTGCTCCCCAGAAAGTATTGGATAGAGTTCTTAAAATATTTAATGATCGAAGACACCTCTTCCGTAAGCTGGCAATGTGCGGAAGGAAAGTCAAACGTTTATCAAATACTATACCCAAAAATTTATAGTTATCTTGGAAGCGAATAGGGACACCACTCAGAAACAATTCTGGGTCAGGATGAAGAGGCCGTTTGCAAAAGTGTATGCCTATTGTTTTTTGTGCAGAAATAGTAAACCCGCTTTTATTTGACCACTCAACAATATTGTTGATGGCTGTCTGAAGCTGTCTTTCTATGAACTGCATGTTGCGAGCATAGCATGAAATGTGCAAATCATCAACGTAAAGATTCTTTTGTACAGTTTGTGGGATTACTGATAAAATGGGATTGATAGTTAAAACAAAAAGGGTCACACTTAAGACACAGCCCTGAGGAACACCTTTTTCCTGGCCAAAAATATTGGAATAAGTATTCCCCATCCGGACTCTAAAAAATCTTTGCTTTAAAAAGTTTTGAACAAATATAGGTAAGTTTCCTCTAAAACCAAGATCGTATAGATTTTTCATGATGCCATACCTCCAGGTACGATCATATGCTTTGTAAATATCGAAGAAAATAGACACTAGATGATTCCGTTTTAAAAACGCAACGCGAATATCCGTTTCTAATGACATTAAATTATCAATTGTGGATCGTGACTTCCGAAACCCACTCTGGAAAGGAGATATGTATTCATTCTTTTCTAGGATGTGTACCAATCGTACATTTACTATTCGTTCAAAAAGTTTACACATGCAATGGTTAGGGCTATTGGTCGATAATTGAGCGGATCCTGTGGGTCTTTACCCGGCTTCGGTATAGGAATAATAAAAGCATGTTTCCAACAATCTGGAAAGACATGTTCTTTCCAAATGCGATTAAACATGTAAAGAATATTTAGAAGGGAGTGTTCTGAAAGATGTTGAAGCATAGAGTAGGTAACCTCATCAGGACCAGGTGAAGTGTGTTTAATAACAGATAATGCTGTGTGCAATTCAAAGATAGTTAGGTCAGTATTGTAAGATATATGTTTTGTCGTCTGGAAGCGCAACTTAATGCGTTCCGTACGATTTTTATGCGTGAGGAAAGGTTCGGTATAGTTGTTTGCTGAGCAAATAGAGGCAAAAGCTTCAGCAAGAACATCCACCATTTCTGAAATATTTCGAACTTCCTGGCCGTTCTTTCGCAGACAGGAGATGCGTTTTTCGGGATAAATACCGCACGCCCTTCTAACATTATCCCACATATCTTTTGCTGTAACAGAGGAATTAATACCGGACACAAATTTAATCCAGTATCCACGTTCACTTTTCCGCCTAGCCCACCGTGCGATGCTTTTAGCTCTTTGAAAGGCTATTTGATTAGCCGAGGTTGGATGCCGTCGGAAAACATTCCAGGCTCTTCTTTGCTCACGATTGGTATCAGTGCAATACTTATTCCACCATGGTTTCCTATTTTTAGGGAAGCTCAGTCCCTATTTGGGAATACTGTCATCTGCAGCTGAAATGATGGTTTTAGTAACCAAGTTGACTACTTCATTAAGATTTTCACCCTCCACCATGTTGCGAGTAATCAATGCTCTTAATGCGAAATTTGTCCAATCAGCTCTATGAAACAAGTAGCGTGTTGGACGTTGAGCATCGTTAGAACCGACATTCACACGGTCCAAAAAAATTGGGAAATGGTCACTGTCACGCAAGTCAACTCCAACTCTAAAGTTAAAGTAAGGAGCAAGAGACGGCGTGCATAGTGCGAGGTCCAAAGAGTGGAAAGTTCTACTTCGTTGATGGAAGTAGGTGTCTTCTCCATTGTTAAGTAGGCAAAGAGAGTGAGTATTAACAAACTCCTCAATTTGTCGTCCACGAAGATTTGTATTCTTACTGCCCCACAATGGGCTATGACCATTAAAATCCCCAAGAATGATAAAAAGGAGTACGCAATTCATCGACTAATCTGTTGAGATCTCTTTCATTGACACTAGTACTCGATGGCAAGTATAGGGTGCAAACAGTTACTAAATTGGAAAACATAACTCTAACCGCTACAGCCTGCAAATTTGTATGTAAAGTGATGACAGATGAAGGAGTATCATGGGAGACTAGGAGAGCAACCCCTCCAGAAGCTCGACCAGATTCATTTTCATTATCTTTTCTGACAAGGCTATAGC
>BGPR01002516.1:0-44693 GCA_013235015.1 Araneus ventricosus | reverse complement strand
ATTTTTTTAAGTGCCTTACTTCGTGAATTTCGTAGAATACGTCCATTTTGATTATTTTTTTGTGAACTGGATTCCAAGATATTTTATCGATTCATTTCATGTAAGTGGAATACCAGCGTAAATTATGCTCGGAAAAAAGTTTACATTTTTGTTTGATAAATCAATTATAGCGTTTTTATCTGGACAGAGAGATAATTTCCAATAAGAGCACCATTTATAGATGTGTTCCATAGTGTTCTGTATTTTAGTTTGGATATAGGTCATAGAATGGTGAGAGCCGTAAACAAAAATATCATCGGCAAAAATAGAACATTCAACATTTTCTTCCAAAGTCTAAAAAAAAAAATCATTCAAAAAAATTACAAAAAGAATTGCGAAAAGAACGCTACCCTGGGGCAGACCTTTAAAAAGAATGTTTGTATTATGAAGAGTGTTACGCCATCTAATTTGAAATGATCTTCCCTACAGAAAGTGGTGCATCCATTTAGCTACTTTGCCAGTAATACCCAGTTGAAGGCATTTGTAGATAAGATCGTCAATGTGTGCAGAATCATAAGCACTTTTGATATCAAGGCTTACTCCAACAAAAAATTTTTTGTTGTTGCGGGCCTCAGAAATCGCAGTAAAAAATTTGTAGATCGCCGTATGATTATCTCTAAACGGAAGGAACCCATGTTGGTTTGAATTCAATTTTTTTTACAAGTGAGATAATTGGTAATACGATACGCTAAAATGAGTTGAAACAGTTTGCAAAAAAGTGAAGTAAGGGCTATTGTTCTATACGAAGTTAATTTTTTTTAATCTTTATTAGGTTTAGGGATTGGAATAATAATAGCTTGTTTCCAGTTTTTGGGAAGAACAGAAAAATCTGGTTGTTGAAACATAAAAAGAATTTTGCAAACGGATGCATCGTCAAGATTTTTGAACGAGATTGCCGGAATATTATCAGCTCCTGGTGTAGAATTTTTTGTCTTCTGTATTGCTCTTTTGAGCTCCCAAAATTCAATAATTTCTATTTAAGGATTCATTGCCACTGTTATAATCAAGAGAAATAGGCTGAACTTTATGAGTTTGAGTTTGAAAATGTTTTGCCAATAAGTTATACTTTGCGTCTTCGGGTGGGTTACGTGCCGGTTATCATGAAAAATTATATTATGATTTTTAACATTGGGGTTCGTATGATTAGACAACTTGTTTAGAATTTTGAAGAACATTCTTGGGGTTGGGGAAATTTTACTAATGCTATTCCAGTAATTGTCTTTGGATCTTTTAAAATGAAAATTTGAATTTACTTCTATATTTTTTAAAATTGATCCATTCTAAACTCGAGATATTTCTTCTGGCATAACAATCAATCTCATTAAAAATGGATGCAGAGCATAAAGTAAGATCGAGGATAGAATATGTACTAGCATTAATGATATGAGTTGGGATGGAGGTGTTAAGCATAGTAAAGTTCGAATTGTTTAGCCAGTCAGCAAAATCCTCGCTAAGTGACGATTGAGAATCCCCCTCCCCCCCCCCCCCAAAGAGGGTGGTGGAGGTTGAAATCCTCAAAAATAAAGGTCGGAGTGTTTAGGCTATTGAGAGAATTTTTAATGGGGTTGATGTTAAATCCATGTGGTGCATAAATATTAATGATAATGAAACTTTGGTTCTTAGAATGGGCTTCAACAGCCAGAATTTCCAGATTTGGATAATTCTCTTTACTATAAACCACTCTTCCAGACAGATTTTTCGGGATACCAATTAGTAACCCGCCGCCAAGTCTATTGCTTCGATGGGTACTGAAAAATATTTTGTTTGTATTCGAAAAATTGTCTTTTGCTTTTAGGAAGATTTCCTGGAAAAATCCAAAAGCTGGATGTGGAAAAGGGAGTATAGTGCAAAGCCATACCGAGGTGATCCTGCGGCCTTGGCGGAACTGGATAAGCTGCGGCCCCCCCCCCCTTACGTGACGCATTTTCATTCAATTTTCATCCCTTCTATAAAACCCCTACACGGAAAACATGCATTCCAGCAAATATTTTTATACAAAAATTTAGCATATTTTACGATTTATTAAATAGGTTTAATTAAATTACGTATTCTTAAAAAATACTCTAATGAACTATATTCATGAAAAATGCTGCACACAACAAAATAAATGTATCATCAAATAAATTACAAATTGCACATATTTTCAAAAAGACAGAAAATAAAACAAAATCTGTATCTTATTACTTATTGCAGCTATTGAACATTGACTTTTGTGAGATGCATAATAAAGAAGATAATTTATTTGCTTCGCACTATGTATAGTACATAAATTACTAATTAGAAATAAAAAAAAATTAGAGTTAAAATTAAGAGTTGAGTATATATGAGCTGAATTCAAATTTTATTAATATCAAATGACTTTTTCTAGATCAAAGGTTCCCAAACTGTGGTAGGCGGACCCCCAGTCGTTCGAAAAATGAAAATCTTAGGGGTTCGAAACCCTATTTCCGGAATAAGAAAAAGGAGAAAGTTGATTAATATCTAGTAATTGAGGAATTGTTAGGTTTGGTCATGACCGGCCGCCACAACTTCATCGGACACTGTGATCCCCGCACAATAGCTCGCATTACTAGCGGCACATGCGACGACCCCCCATTTTACAGGGGTACGACTCGTCATCGGAGATGGGCCCTAAGAGCCCCACCACCATTACTGTATCCACCAAGGGAGCGAGAACCTGCTTACTTATCCAGAAGCTTCTCATTCGTGAACTCCGCCATGCTGGGATTATGTGATTTAAATATGCGATTACATAAAAATAGGGAAATTAGTGATAATATGATTAAGTAAGGAGATTAGTTTGTCATTTTAAAATTGAAAAGTATTGTTGCAAACCATACATTTTTTAAATTTCTTTAAATTAAAGAAAAAAAAATGTACAGTTATTAAATTGGTATCATTAAAAAAATATTTTTTGAATTTTAAAATGACGTAAAAAGTCATTTTTTATGGTATTTTTGAAAAATACGGCGAAAAGACAGCAAAATCCTGCCTATTTTTTTATTAACTGAAATTTTAATTACCTTTTGAGCTTTGAAAAGTTGATAGGGATTTTACTCTTGTTTTGAAGAGCATATGCGCTAAATTTCATCCATATCAAACAAAAATGTCGATTTTTTAAAAAAAGACACATAACATTCATCTTTGTATACATTATTGGAAAGTAAAATTTTATGGTTAAATCAGTTACAATTGTCAAGACAAGTAAAATCAAGGAGATCATGAATTTGGTGTAGAACAGTTGCATTAGATTTTTTATGCAATAAACTCTAAGATGAAATACTATAATGTTAATTTTATATTTTGCTTGTAATCATGCTTTTGTATGCCTATTTTAACCGCTAATAAAAGCGCATGTATGCATAGGTGACTGTCTGTGGCGTTCTGCAAGACAGACCGTTGAGACCGACCGCCTAGAGTTGCCAAATTTGGTACAAACCTACTATGAAGGGTGGCAAAGTACACCTCAGTGAGTTTATTAAAACTTAAAGAATTTTGAGGAGTTCAGCGATAATAGCCGGAAATATTATCATTTAAAAATATTTTCTACACCGTCTTATATTTCAATATATATATGTTACTGTGAAAGACCGAAATTGGAGAATGTCAACTTTCACCGGTGAAAGTTGACATTCACCGGTGACATGACTATGCGACATAAATAATAAATAATATTGGTTGACATAAATAATATATAATTAATAAAATGGGCGAATCAGCTGGCAGTAGAAGGCGGCTAGTATTTAATACAAAAAAAAAGCAATTTAAAAATACAGAAATAATCTGAGCTCACCTCTTTAAAACTAATTTATCTCCTTAGAAAAGAATGAAAATGTCTAAGTATTTCTTTATGCGCCCACTCTTTGATGAAACAAAAACAGAAATGCAACATTTCCTTCGTATTATTTGACACTAAAGAAACACCAAAGGACCACTCGTCCAATAAGGACGAGGGCCCTTTATCCTTCCTACAATATAGTAAACAAGATAAGATAAGACCTCCTAACCCTGAAACACAAAACTCTAAGAAAAAGCGATTCCCCTTTTCCTTTGAGATTTTAATAGTCAAATTAAGAGAATTTTTTGCCCTCCCTTCCCTCTTATCAGCGTCTTAGAGGTTCGAAGAAGAATCTTAAGGCACGCGAGTTCCCTTATTCATCTATTTTACGACTGTAAAATGAGATGCAAAAAAAGAAGAAAAAGCATGTTGTTTTGCCATCTCTAGGCAAGAACCACACCCATGGTCAAAGATGGACCTTTTTCGCCTTGCTGGAGGGACTCTTTTTTCCTGCGGCAGCAAGAAGCTCTAACTTCCAAGAAAAGCCGCAGGCCCTTTCTCGGTCTTTCTGTAAGGGGGGTCGCAACCAGACAACTTGACCACTGGACAAAACAACTAGCCACTCCCGTATTGTTCAGTGAGCCACTGAAGACTTAATCTCAAATTCTTTTTTATTTGCACAGCAGATCGTACCAATCTAACTCATAAACTAAGTTTTTTAAATGGTCATTTTTGCGCCCCCGTTCTGCCTGCGCCATTGGCGGGGGCAAATCTCGCCACCCCCTCGGTACGGCCTTGGGTTAGTGAAGCCAAATTTGTTTATTTTTATAACTACGGCAATTCCATTGCACGAATGACATGACATTTGGATTAGAAAAAAAATAAGAAAATGGAAATTTGTTTCTTCACACAAAAACGATGATAGAAAAAACCATGAGAGCAAGCAACTGAAGAAAAAAAAACAAGCGATTAAGAAACGCAAAAATGGCGGTGAACAAGTGAAAAGTTGGGAAAAGAAAACAGCCAAAATTATGAACTGAAAACAAAAAACAAAAAAAAAACCCGAAAAACCAACAAAAGACATTATCCCAGAGGCATGTCTTCTGTGTCCTTTGAACTCCCGGCATCCCTTGAAATTATAGAGCCAGACATTTGGCTCAAATTACGAAAGAGTTTCTTTTTACGAACTGGAGAAGAACTCGAGTCGACACACTGAGCGATGATTTTACAAAGGTTTTGGCAAATACAGTCTATAGATTTTTGGAGCATATCCGCAAATATTGACATCTGCCTTTCGAACCTGTCATTCATTGCATTAAGAAAAGTATCAAATTTAGCATTTATAGTATCTTCAAAGTTTGTAGCTGCTGGCATTGTTTTCACAGTTTCGGCGTATTTATCATTTTTTTTTTGCAGAAAAATACTCCTAGCTTCACCAGTGGTGATGTGGTTGCGGCATTTTAATTCCAATACTTTTTGTCCGTTTACATAAGAGCAAGATCTGGATTTAGCATTGTGTGAACCATTACAGTTAATACATTTCTCAGGTTGTTGGTAAGGGCCGTTGTCAACTACCCCACAAAGATAACATATGTTTACCTTGTCGCATATGTGGGATGGATGCTTAAATGAAAAACATTTATTCCACTGCCTGGGACGATCTATGAATTGTTGTAGGCGTAGATGGATAAACCAAATTTTTATTGCTTCTAGTACTGTTGTACCAAGAATGGTAATCAGAACTGGAGATATTTCTTTAGTTGAATTTTGTTTTAGGAGCCGTCGCATTTCTACTACTATGCAGTCATTTTTATCCTCAATTTCCACGGCCAATTCCTCCAGGGGGGTAGATGTAGGTATATCAAAAATCGGGCGCATACATTTTCCCAAATTATATCGATAGCAACATTTATACCATAAACTTAACCAAAGTGAGCAATTGCACAGCGCATATTGGGTCTTTTGTCGTAAATTGAATCTTACCCTGTCGGGTATATTTCATGTTTTCGATTTGTTCGTGGCGATTGATTGATTTTTTTTATAAAGTCTTGGATTAAAAATGGGTTTGTCTGAAGCATCTTTTTGGTTTTCTCTGCATTAGCGATAATGATATTGATTTCTTCATATTGTTGGTTACCCAGACGCATAAGTTCGTTAACAGTCTTGGCACTTGGGAAGAGTTCAAAGTTAGGTATAATACGAGGTCAAAACGGTAAAGTGTGAACATGTTTTGATTTTAAGCAAAAACAGATAAATTTACCTGTTTACCAAAAAAAAAGAGAAGCAGAGGCTAAAAAAACCACCTGAGATGTAGGCACAAAAAAAATTTGAAGTCAAAGAACGCGAAAAAATACACAAGCAGATTGATTTGATTTGATAAAGGGGTTTTTAGGATTTTCAGCTACAAAGGCTATTATCCCCTATTCATTCCAAAGTTCTTTTCAATCCGTAATTAAAAAAGAAAGAAAAATTGCTATCAAAAGATGGTCTAGAATTATTGCCGATCTGATTGTTCGGTCAAGACAAAAAAACAAAAAACAAACATGGCGCCCTCCTAGAAGGGCTTCCAAATTCTTTTTTATTCTGGTACCCCCGGTTAAGTTGGGTTTCAATGTTAACGTGTGGAACCCAACCCAACCGGGGGTACCAGAATAGACCCCTTAGATAGAAGCAGATAAAGTCAAGGTTTTTAATGTAAGTAAACAAACCAGAAAACTCGTCCATTTCATTGAAATTCATTTTCATATTTTTAAAAAATTATACAAAAGAATAAATATAAAATATATGGAGAACTAATATTGAATGATAAGCTGAAAACATTACAGTTTCCGGTTTAGCCCGTCTAAGAACAGGAACTCAGATTGAGTTTAACAATTCTGTTCTAGTGCGACGTAACTTCAACTTATACATTATTTTCACGCAAGAATGTCACGTGTGATGATGTAATAAGACACTGTCTGAAAGTTTTCAGTAAGCTGTGTGTACGAAATTATGAGGCCAAAATTTGTGTGTTTAGTTTCGGTGTTGTGTGAAGGGAATTGGGGTAGGTTATTGTTTTCTCGTTGTTATTTTAAGGGGAGGATGCGCATGTTTTTTGTTTATAGCTTTTCTGTGTATTAGTTTATTTACTATCGTCTAATGAGGTGAGTGTACACTTTAAAACCTAATTGTTGATTTTATTTTGTCAATTTTCGACACATATAGGATAATTCATTGTTTATTAGCTCATTTTTCTAATCTCTATTGGTATGTGCTTGATATCCAATTAATCATTAATTTTTTTTTTCTTCCCAAACAAGTTTTTATTTATTGTGAAAGAATGAACGCTGTTTGTTACCAATGTTGTGTTTAATATTTGCGATTAGTGGACAATTTACTTTTATTGTAATTATCAAAATTTTATTTCTACAGACTGAATGGTAAGATTTCATCCAGGTTTTAATGTAAAAAATGTGTATTTTTCAAAAAGTTTTTGAACCTGACATCTTTTTTAATATCCTTATTTTGTATGTCCTGAGAAAACGAAATTATTTTTGAAATGGTCAACATTTTGAAATCAATATTCACTAGGGAATAAAAAAAAAAAAACTGTTCTTTTTTAAAATTGAGTACATTTCTATTTTGATACATAAATTCTTGAATAACAATGAATTATCTATGAAGAATGCTGTAGTTGTATTCTGTAAACAATTAATATAATTTCAAATTAATTGAAATAATTTCTACACATAGTGATGTCAAGTAGTGTTTTGAATACTTTTTTCTTTTATTGAAAACAGTTTAAAATTCTTTTGCTGAGGTGCAGAGTTCTTAATTCAACATTTGGCATTTAAGATCTAAGTATAACGAATGAAACATGAAAAAGTATTGGGAATTTTCAGACCTTAAATGATGTTTTCAAAGATATTTTAATTATTAGAAAGCCATAGAAGTTATTTGACTTTATACAGTACCAGAAATGAAATTTGTTCAATGTACAGATAGATACCTTCTTGTATATCTTGCATCTTAAATATTTATTCTTTTATTTAAAAAAAAACTTCATATGCAACAGCATTTTAGATAAATATATTGAGTCAGTAACAAGCTCTTTTTTTGTTATGGAGGAATGTATGTAATTTAGATACCATATTGAGATTGTAAACACAAGTGGAGTTCCATTTGGTAGATATTTATTTTATGTGTTAAATAGATTTTATATGTATATTAGTTATTTGAAAAGTGGTTTCATAGTGAGTGAGTGAATATCGTACATTGCCATACATTAATTAAATATTTTTGCAGTGAAATTTAACACATTGAGTAACACCATATAAAGAAAATGGGCTTTTTGGGCTGCTATTATTTGTTAACCCAGTGTCCACAATATCCAGACTAATATAAGAGGCATGTTAGGATAACATTCGTTGTATTCATATGGCACTTAATGTGTTGATGGAGAATTTAAATTTACTTTTCTGTGTTCTTTTTTCAGTTTGCAAAATTAAAATATTAATAAGATTGGATGATAAGGTTTACAGTATGCATGCTCTTGATTCTAAATTTGAGACTATGGCAACTTTTTCATTCAACTATTTATATGTAATAAATTTTAAGTTCCTGTATTTAACTAGAAATGTCACATTTTTTTACAGATATTTAAAAATTGTTCCATTTTGATGAAACAAGTTTAGTGTTAGTTTAGAAAATTAAGTTTCATGTTTTAATTTTTTTGAAGTTAATATATATTTTTTAAGTAAGTTATGATTTGTTGTATGCGCTTCAGGATATATAGGTGGTTTTTTCTTTTTATTTAGCATTAAACTAAAAAAAAAAAGTGTGTGAGTGGACGCACGACAGAAGCAAAGCTTCTTACACTTTTCTATATAAATAAATATATAAAAAAATGGTCGAATCATATTCTCTCTGCCTCTCTTTCTTTCACTCCCCTCCCCCAAATGAAACAAAACGTTATTTATAATGATAATAAGTACGAATCTATAAACTCATTATTTATAATTTTTGACTAAAACAGATAAAAAGGAAGAGAGAGTGAAATTTAGTGTATCATAAAAATCAAGCTGATGAGTTAAAAATATTAAATTAAATTTACCTTGGAATATCATGAAAATCTGTCACAACCTTTATTTGATTTCTACTAAAAAGTATCGCTTGATTCATCAGTACTACTACACAATTTATACATAATTAACACTCTTTGTTACATTTAAGAAGATGTTTTAGGTGTTCTTATACAAATGTACTTTTTTAGATATAATTTACATGTTAATATAACATGCAAATAAAATATTACATTTGTGCATGTGTTTACAGAACAGCATATGAATGCAGTCTATTCTCTAACAGAGTGCATGTGCACATTCCATATCAACTTGTTTATACACACAGCCTACGAGAGTATAGGTATACGTGGCTGCATCAATGCATCTGCACTGCTATGATGTCCTTCTCTCTCGTGGCGGTCGGTTTTTCTATGCCGACTCCCCATCCTGAAGCATGTGTTAGGAAGCTTCGCTTCAAAAACTGTGTGAAACTATTTTAGTATAAAATAATATTTTGTATAAAATTAAAAGCCTTTATTGGTGAAGTAAGGCTTCATAAACAATGGACCTTAATCTTAAGTAGCATTGCAAACATGAATTTGGAAGTTGAGAAAACCTTGACTGCACTTGCATTTATAAAATTCTTTTATATTATCAGCAAAAATGGTTCAGAATGTCAAGTAAAATTGAATCATTTCATTGGTATATTCTAAATGAATATATAAACTGAATTTCTGTATGTTAATCATTAGTTAATTTTTTATAGACCAATTTCTTTTCCAACTTATTTTAATGACAAATTTTAATGTAGTAAATGTATTTCCAAAAAAATTTAATGTAAGTATTCCTCATTGGAGATTAATAAAGTATTTATATCTTTTAATATAATTGTTTATCCCTAATGTAAAGTTTAATTCTCTTTAGTTGATTCTTTTAAGAAAAATATTTGTGTTATACTTATTAAAGCATAACACCAACTTGAACAAACAAGTGTTAAAAAAACTTTCTTTTCCATTCAGTGTGCATTTGGGAATGCTTGAAATACATGATGTTATTAATACTGTCAAACTTTGATTAACAGTCACTTCATTTAACCATCAGTTTCAGTTATCTGTCGTCTAAAAAAATATCAATAAACAAAAGACGTCTTTAAAATTATTTATGGATTACTTTTACACCCTACTGTATAAATTTGGAACTGATCGTACACTGTATGATAGTGGAACTGACTAATCGTCAGTGGCAGAGGAGTTGACATTGATTTAGGCATGCCAAACACGTCACTAACCAGTCGCTATTATATTATAGTATTACAATACATTTCTGTACATAACTACTATTTAATGAAGTTTATATTGATCATTTTGTAAAATTAAATTCAATATGTACATGTTATTCACTTTTAAAGGATTTTATTTTTATTTCTGTCCCAACCCAGCAGTGAAATCACATTCCTACATATGTATGAAGAGATTTCTGTTATCTGTCGCAGCCGTGGTCCGGACAGTTAATCGAATTCTTACTGTTTGTTTCTTTTTAATAAAGGCCATAGCAATGTTTATTAAATTACTGATAAAACTAAATGCATAAATTTTAGTGTATTCTATTATTATTTATTATCTAGTTCAGATTGATGTATTCATCTTGTATAGTTAAACCATAAAAATTTTGTTAAAAGTATAATTATGATGTATTAATATGATGTCTTTAATATATGTAAAGGAATAATGGTTCGGTAATTTTGCTTATAAGGATATGTTACTTTAAAATTGTCAAAATTTTGAGTTTTAATATAATTGCTAAAGAAATATAACATTTATAATTTTTAAAGGCTAGTTTACAAAATTCTGTTCTATCTATATAATTCTATACTATATCCATAATTCTATCTATATGTAGTATATCTAATTCTATTCTATCCGAGGGTAATATCATTGCCCTTGGATAAGAATCAAAACAAATAGACGGTAATAAAAATATGAAGGTAATAAAAATGCAATGAAATTAGAAAGTTTACTGCAAATAATGCTGTTAGAATTTAAACTGTATGAAAATTTTCATGATTCTTGGAATGATCAGCTGGTTTGTCCAGAAAATGGAGTAATAATTCAGTTTTGATGAAATAAAATCTTTGTGTGCTGTTTGAAATAGTTAATTGGTGATAGAATTAAAGCTATCCAATAAAATGATTTTAGATTGAAGTTACAATACCAAATAAATCATTATTTTTCAAAAAAAAAATAATAATTTTAGGATTTATAAGAATGACTTCTGTAAACTAAGTAAAATGTTAAAGAAAGAAAACTAAATGGAATTTTAAATGATTTCAAATGAACCATTGCACTTTAAAAGATAAAGTAAATGTAATTAAATCCAAAATCAATCATAGAAAAAAAATCAAATTTTTTAATTTCAGGTTTATCAGTTTAATATTTGAAGTCACATTTAATTTTTTTCACATCTAATTTCTCCCGCTGGTGTAGTGAAGTATTCAGTTTTTTCTAACTCTTTGAAATTTCAAAAAATTGAGATAGGTGATGTTGCTTGTTAAGCGGTGATATCCAAAATGAGGGAAAATACACGCACAACTTCTAACTAATCCTTTATAGAATCTTTAATTTAGGATTTATTTAATAATTAAAGCTTCAGCTTTTTAGCTGAATAAAATATTAAAAAAGTACACGCCTTTTTAAAATATTGTTTTAATCTTATGCCAGTGCTAGGTGGGGGGGGGGGGGCCGGTTAAACAGGATTAGACAAGGCTGAGCTGTAAGAAAAGGATCTCATTATTAGACATGTTTTTAGTTTCAAAAAGTTATAATTTTGTATCTCAAAACAGAATGATAATGTTTTTAGTATTTTCTTCATTATTTAAATAATATAATACACTTTAAATACAAAAACATTGTTCAGGATTTATTTTAATTAATCTTAATGATTTGATGTAAAATTGGCTATTGAGTTTTATATTTAAATATTATGATTCATGAGTAAATTCACACACTATTATGATAAACATACATATTTTGCATTGCTTTAGTAAAGAATATGTCTAAAAATGTATTTAAATAAGTTTTTTAAAAACCCATAGATGATCATATCAAAAATTGTAATGAATGAAAGCAACTCAAATGGCATCTAAAATTAATTAAAAGTGAAAAGTATAAGAATATTAATGTTTAGAAATATCTTATTTAATAATGTGAGGAAAATTAATTCATATTTGTCTCTGTTTTTAGTATAGACATCACAGCTCTTTTTTTTCCTCTTCTTTATTAATTCAGAATATAACCCTCTTCAATAATCCAACATTCCCGCGCCCCCCATCCAATCTTTTTTTCATTGAGGACTGAAAAGGTGTAATGGTTTCAAACAAGATCTCTATTTCCCAAACTAAAGCATTTCGTTCCTCTATATAATTTAGTTATTATTTCTGGGTATTTTAAATGTCTTATGTCATTTACTTTCTCATGCTAAAGATATTTATTTACAAGTCATTTGCCTTGTTGCAGAGGGTAAGACAAATGTATCTTGTTTGAAATTTGAATGAAATAGTATAGAAAATTAAATATCTTTGTAAATTGATGGAGAAGAGTAGATATTTTGTCTATTCATAATTTGTTACTACAAATAAGAAAAAGAAAACTCCCTTTAGAAGGAACAGAAATATCCCATTTGTCTCCCTTGACCCATCGGTGCACTCGTTCGCGGCAATGGGGGTAGAGCTCCAGAAACTTCTGGCTCTCTTGACCTTATAAAAGCATTATCATTCATGATACAACTACTACAAATTGTATTTTATGTACTATTTTTGTGAATTGTCACATACATTTTTAAGTTCCTTAAATTTAATAAATCGGGCTTTTGATAAACTTCATTGATCTGTATTGTAAAAGGCTATTAAACCCAACTTCATGTGTGTTAAATTTTTTTTTCTTCTTTACTTTTCGCTTAAAAAATATATGCAGAAACCAATTGTTAAATTTAGAATTAAAATGGAAATGATTAATTTTAAAACATTAGATCCAATACTGTTAAGGAAATGCAGCATTTTCATTCTCATTGAAAATTTAGTTGTATAGTATCTGTTTAATTAACTCGTTTGCTACCAACTGTCACATATATATGCGACACTGCTATTTCTTACTAGACATTTTTCCCAGGAGACCCTGGTAGCGAAAGGATTAAAATCAGTATTTTGTCACTTATATTGCTTTTAAATTAATTTTTTTGGATATTTACAGTTTTCCTCATAAAAAAAAACATGCTGTTAATCACTTGGTTTGACAATAAATTGACCACTTGGCCTGTCAAAATATTGGTCGTTGCTGATGACCAATAAATGGCGACATGCTCTACACTTCATATCAAAATATGGCACAGATAACAGCTGACGTGCACATCATTCCAGGCCAAGTGGTTAAAGACTGTATATGTAATTTATATACATGTCTCATGAATTTGGTGTTTGAGGAATATCAATTATTTTTGTCTTCTATATTCTGGGGTCCACAAAATCATTGTATGCGATCAGGAGTACTGCTTTAGATTGTAAAAGCTTTTGGGCACCACTGATCTATATTATAACATACACTAAAGGAATGATTCACTAGACTGCAGGATTAACAGACTGCTAAACAATGTGCTCAATATTTAGTTCTTCAACCATTATCTCCTGACTCTTGAGAGCAAAGAAAACAATATACTCTATTCTTGTAAAAGGTATATCATCATAAAAAAGTTGTGACAAAAGGCCATTTTGTACAGTTTTATTTTTTCGTATACGAAGAGAAAGTATTGTAATCTTCGAAAAATTCAAACTCGAGATTTTGATGTATCTTCGCATTTTGGACCTCCCCGAGTCCGAAAAATACAATTTTGAAATTATGTCTGTGTGTCTGTCTGTGAACACGATAACTCAAAAACTTTTAGAACTAGAGGGATGAAATTTGGTATGTGATCTTTACGCATAATTTAAAGGTCTCTATCAAATTTGGGACAAAGATCCGTTTACGGGAAGTCTGTCTGGCTCTCTGTCCATGTTCATGTGAACACAATAACTCAAAAACTTAAATAGCTAGATAGATAAAATTTGGTACACAGTTTTATCATCAGGAATGTACTTTACAAAAACAGATTCTGAGACTAGCACTTTTGGACGATTTTACACCGGAAAGGGGTGTCAGGCAATGAGTCGTATGAGCACATTTCTGGAGTTCTTTGTTAGATCACGCTCAGTAAACCATTCACTTTTCCATTCTTTACTTTCCCCCCTATTTTGATGAAAATAACTCCACCCAGCTCATGCGCATAAGCGCTGAGGGTTTCCAAATCTGTTGCTAAACAATAGATCCGTATCAAATTTTAGACCTAATCCGTCTAGGGGTTGACTGTCTGTTGGCCTGTATAATCACATACTTGTGAACACGATACCTCCTAAACCCTATGACATAGATAAATAAAAATTGGTTTAAGGTCTGCCAACATTAATTGTATATCCATGCCCAATTTTGGTTTCAATCGGTTGAAAACAAAGGAGTTCAAATTGCATATTCAATTTTCTTTAACTCTGACTTTACGCAAGGTACCATTTCAATACATTGTTATTTTAAATGCCAAATTTGGAGCCAAAGCAATCCCTTGCAACAAATAATAAACTGGGTTGGCGGTACAATAATGGTGGTGTGGCCCTTCGAGCCCATCTCAGAAGACAAGTGGTACCCAGGTAAAACGGGGGGTTGTTGCACCACAGTGCTTGACTGTCTGTTGCGGGGGACTGTCTTTCATGTTGACCTGAATGCCACGGCAGGGCGGGGTGATTCTTGGTGATTACTTAGCAAAAATAAATTTTTCAAGCAAGAGGGTTTTTTTTCTCTGTTTTTTAAAATTTTCTTTTACGTATTCCCTCCCCCCCTTGGATTGTGGAATACCATTGAAACAAATTATTTTTACGGTTTAGCTTTCATTCCGGCTCTGTTTTCAACTTAAATTATATATTTAATGCTTCTACTGTAAACATTCAGAACAGTTGCTTTTATTTCGTCTAATTGTGATCAGCTATACTACCAATTGCGCTAAAATTCTAGTTGCATATTTATATTAAATAATACAGTAAAAGCTTAACTAACCGGCATGCTTGGGAAACGCCGATTTCCGGATACCTGAAAAGTCCGGATAGTTGAGCGTGATGGGAAAAATGGGGGAGATTGTAGCCCCTTTTTTTTTTTTTTTAGCGATTCTATCTCTTAACCTTTTTTTTTTGTTGTCGATTTCGTTTTTAGGTCTCGTTTTTTCGGCGAAAGAAAGGTGAGGCACTTTTTTTTCTTTGGTTCTTGCTTTTGCTTTTGAACCCCTCCCCCCATAAAACAAATCTATGTACGTCACTGTACTGTATATTGCTTTTCTTTCCTTCTACGCCCCTCCGTGCGGAGCGGATGTTGGATTCCAGAAATAAATTGCCGGCGTGAATGGAACAGTGCGGGCGCGTTAAATTCTGGCACTCTGATGTAAATTTTTTAGAAAAACTCATTTTCTAATTTTTCCGGTTAGTTGAGCTTGCCGGATAATCGAGAATTTACTGTACGTTCAAATATTGAAAATAAAATAAGTTTAGTTCATTCAAGTAATGAATTAATTTTTAATGACTTTAGACTTCGAAAAAATTCAGGATTTATTTGAAACATTTTAATTTAGATTGTTAAAAGGTAAAATAACTATGTTTTTTTTTTCTTTGGTGAAAATGAAATAAACTGTCGGATTTAAAACTAGAGCGTATAAAATTGTTCGGTTGGTTGAATTTTAATTAATTTTTTTCTAAAGTGTTAAAAAAAGTTCGCGTCATAATTTTCTCCTCACGGTTCTTCGTAATAAGGTCGCGAGACGTATTTACCCAACATGCATTTCGTCGAAACCACAGAGAAAGAGCACGTGACGTCATAATCCCTTTGTTTCAACGCGTCGACAGAACATTCTTTTAATTAGTGTTTTACAAAATGTGGTTTCAAAATTGAAACCTGAAGTGGAAGATTTCATCTTTCTTTTTTTCCTTCTTCTCTGATTCATTTTGGATGTATTTAAATACCACAGAAATTATGTTTGTCGTATTGTTTCATTTAAAATCGTTTAAAATTTCATTCGGTTTTCATTCTTTAACGTTTTATCTGGTTTATAGGAATCAATCTTTTAAATCCTAAAATTTTTTTTCAAAAATATCGGTTTATTTGGTACTGTAATTTCAATTTGAAATCATTTCGTTGAATGACTTTAATTCAAAGTATCTCATGTCATCAAGTGACTGTTTTAAACAGGATCGAAAGATTTTAAGGCGTCAGCCTGACTGAATTATAACTCCATTTTAGCGAGCGGACCAGCTGGTTGCTTTTATTGATTTTGAATTATATAATTTATAATTTCATTGCCGCTTTTTAAAAAAAAAAAAAAACTTTAGTTAATGTCATTGTTGCGAGGAAAAATAAGCGGTCAAAATCAATAATATATATGAATTTTTTTGCATTTATTTTGTTTTCAAAAATTTATGTCATTGTGGGCTATTAAAAGCATTTTGTTGAAATTCATGATACCACGGGCAACGCCGTGCGGGTACTGCTAGTGTTTAATAAATCAGCAGTATTGAAGCTAAAATTTTAAAAATCACTCCATTATTTTAAGTAATGACGGAATTCATTAAATATTACGATAGATTGTGACGTGCCAACTTTTCTTAAGCGAACTGCTATTGCAGCATTGTATACTGATAGAAAATATTAATACTATTATTTTTTTATTTTATTGGAAGGAAAAAGCAAAAAATATGTTTATTATTTCAAGTTGAAAATTAAGAAAGATAAAAACTGAACATTCCTTTCATTTGGATTAATTTTGATCAGTCAATGTGTTTAGAGGCGATTTATAATTCAAATAAATAATAAAATCTGGATATATCGAAAAATATCGATTTATCTTCGATATATTGTGATATTGAAATCTAGTCATCGCCCAGCAGGCGGCATTAAAAGCGGAAGTTTAACGCGCCATTATGTAATAATGGCCTAACGTAATTGTGTGATGAGAAAAGACGAATAGGCGATTTGAACATCTTTTTTTTTCAACCAATTGAAACGAAAATTGGGCACGGATCAACAATTAAGCTAAGAGGATCAATATCAATTTTTATTTATCTAAGCTGTAAGGTTAAGAAGTTATCGTGTTCAGAAGCATGCGACTATACAGACAGTCAACGCGTTGACGGATTTTGTCCAAAATTTGATTCGAACCTACATTCTTTATGATAAAACTGTGTACCAAATTTTATCCATCCAGCTATTTAAGTTTTTGAGTTATCGTGTTCATATGAACGCGGACAGACTGTCAGACAGACTTCCCGTCGTCGGATTTTGTCCAAAATTTGAAAGAAACCTGCAAATAAACCTATGTGTCAAGATCACATACCAAATTTTATCCCGCTAGCTCTAATAGTTTTCGAGTTATCGTGTTCACAGACAGACATAATTCCGAGATTGTGTTTTTCGGACTCGGGGATGTCTAAAACGTGGAAATTCGTCAAAATCTCGAGTTCGAATTTTTCGACGATTACAATACTTTCTCTTTGTGTACTTCGTATACGAGAGGGTAAAAAGGATCTGTTTCAGTTGGTGGTTTTGTGCCGTTTCTTTGTTATTCAGCTAAAATAATATGAAAGTTTTAATATAGATAATCTGTTGTCATTTTATTTTGGTTTCAACTCCAGCAAAGGGTTAAATTCACTTTACATATTATTGTTAAGACTCATTTTAGTTCAGTGTGTATAGGGGAGGGAGGTCAGTGAATATGACAGAACTTCTATTGGTATACGAGGGGTGATAAAAAAGTATCAGAAATGGTGCTTTACCCTCAAATCTAAAACACACAGAGTGAAGATAATTGGTAGATATTGACCTTGAACCCTCCCATACATGCACCAAAAGTAACTCCCACCACTTCTGTATAGTAGAGCTCTGAACAATGTATAAACTGTGCTGTCATTACATTTGTTATGGAAGAGAAAGTTGAGATGAAAACTACATTCATTCTCTTTGCTCAATCTCCTGGAATCATGGCCTTAAAAACGTGATTCATCCTCTGTTACAATCATTTAAAAAAATTTTTCCTAATTCTCAGCATATTTAAGAACACCGAATGTAGCTGAAAGATAGTTTTTTTTTTTGTCTACAGAGAGCATTTTCAGTAAACACGCAGTTCAGTAACATGCTCAAATCTTCCATCAGAATGTACTGAACTGAACCATAGCTAATGCTGCACTCTTCAGGTAACTCACAAACAGTGATTCTATCATAATCATTTTCATGCACAGCTGAATGCACATATTGTATGTTTTGACATTTGTCAATGTTTTGGAAGTCATCACTTTCCGCCACTCTTATGCAGCTCATACTATCTTCCCATAAACTCTCTTTAACTTTGTATAAGTCTCGCCAAGCTTTTGGCAAAATTTGATGCATCACCTTTTTTCTGCCATAAAAAGAAATGCGACGACAGCACAGCACATACGTTTTTCAAAGCTCTGCTGTACAGAAGTGGTGGGAGCTATGAATTTGTAACTTTCGGCGCATGCGTGGGAGGATTCAAGGTCAATATCTGCCAAGTGTTTTCACTCTGCATACTTTAGCTTTGAGGATAGGACACCAGTCCCAATGCTTTTTGATCACCTCTCGTATTCTGGCCATTAATAACAACAAATTAATGTTATGTGCATTTCATTAAAAAGTAATATTAATATTCAGCTCTTTAACTGCAACCGCTAGGCTTCAGCAATAAGCTTAAACACATTGGCTCCTTTGGAGGATTGAACAGTATAATGCCAAATGCACCATCTCGGGCAAATATTTCTACACTTATTTTCTGCGGTGATTTCTATATGCAAATAGATTATAACTGAGTTTCAGGAAAAGAAAGATTAAGAAAAGTTAATAAATTTTATCCACAAGTGCTTGTATCTCATATTTGTTAGTCTCCCAGTTGAATGTCCGACTACCTGCATTTTGATGTGTTAGCAAGTCATGATTATCATTTTACCTTCATCCATTTTGTAGAATATGTTCAATCGAAGGTATTTATTAACTTTCATTCAATTTTACATTAGGGAGTAAAAACATCATTCAAAATGATAAAAGATAATTTTTGGTCCTATGTTCAACTACGATATTTTTGTCTAGTATTATCTTTTATAGGGCTACGAAATTAAGCTGGTTTCACTAGAAATTATCACATCAGAAGTAACTGTAATAGTTTCGTTCTTCTCTACTCCAGGTTCGAGTAAGTCCATATTTGATTGGACTCTTCTTTTAGGTTTTTCCTTGCATGTTGCAATTGGATGCCGATGCATGCTTGCATTTATACTTGCCTTTCCAAGCATTTTTAAGACCGCGGTGGCCTAATGGACCCGATTCCACTGAAGATCCGCCGTGTATGGGGCCTGTTGCACGCTAAATGATACGTAGTGGCCAAACGTCCTCCCGTTGGTGTGACGTGGAAGTTTGGAGAGGGGGTGCCAGCTGTGGTGTCGTCCTCTGACCGTGGTTCAAAATTACGAGGATCGTCCCAAAATAGTCCTCGTGTTGCTTCAAAACGGGACGTTAATATAACTAAAACTAAACCAAGCATTTTTAACAGTTTTCAAGCCCTGTTGCTTATTTGGTGTTAAAGTTTGGAGAAGGAATTCCGGCTCAGGTGCCGCCCTCATCATCTGACCACAGTTCAGAATTGCTGGGCCCATAATAAAATAGTCCTCGTGTAGTTTCCAAACGGGACGATTATTTTATCTAAACTAAACTAAGCGTAAATTTTCATTTCAGGATGGATCTTTCAGTTTGGATATCTATTTTGTATGTAAAATCAGGGACAGCATGAATCTTTAGTGACTTTTTTTCCCCTTCTAGATTTCTTTGCACTGCTTGATAATACAATGCATATTTCCATACACTGTTAACGTGTTGACATCGGACAATTTTTATTGAAATTTGTATAAAGCGATTTTTTCAATAATTACTGTGCATGCATTGCAAAATGAGAATTCAAGCTTCCCGGTGGAATGTGCTAATTTGCGAATACCCAGGTTGAGAGATTCCATCTTTAGTCTACAATCATGCAGTCTGGCAGCATTTAGTTAGTTTAGTGTTGCTGGCAAATTTGTGGTATTCTGTGGTAATAGGAAAGTTATATGCAACCAAAAATTGCAAAAATGGTTAGTGAAATCATTCATGTGGAACTTCCAAATGTATTTACGAAGAACACAAATTTTGTAGCGAAATTCCTTGATTAACTTTTTCCTCTCTGAGACGCGCACACTCTTAAGAAAGGCTTAACTGCGGCTGTGTGAGGCCTGTGACTGAAATTTAGAAACATTTTCGTCAGATTGTGTTATTCTGTAGCATCATCTGTAGTCTGTAAGATTTCTAACTGCTTGTTTTTAGCTGGGGGAAGAGAAAAAAAATCTTTCGATTTTTCAATTTTCGTACTATAGTATTATTGATTGTTGTTCTTTGAAAGACAGTCGGACTTGATGCCATGATTGTAAGGATCATCGATTATTTTCAGAGCGTTTACATCATTTGATTCGTTAATTGCAGATACCACGTGTGTCATTTTTACTTTCTCGTATACGAAATATACAAAGAAAAAGTTTTGTAATCGTCAAAAAATTCGAACTCGAGATTTTATGAATCTCCATGTTTTAGACCTCCCCGAAAAACACGTTGGAGCTAGAGGGATGAAATTTGGTATTTGGACTTAGCACAAGATTGGTAGATTTCTATCAAATTTTGGACAAAATCCCTGTACGGGAAGTCTGTCTGTCTGTCCGTGTTCATGTGAACACAATAACTTAAAAACTTAAATAGCTAGATAGATAAAATTTGGTGCACAGTTTTATCATCAGGAATATATCAAATTTTGGAATCAAAATTGGAATTTGGTATGTGGTCTTCTAACCTTAATTGTAGATCTGTGTCCAATTTTGGTTTCAATCGGTTGGAAAAAAGTTGTTCAAATTGCATATTCGGTTTCTTTCGCCATTCTACGACGCTCTTTAATTGACTCTTGTCATTCCTTTTCGAATTTTTCCCTACCTGTGTTGGGGAATGGGGTGTGTTACTGCCGCTTGCTGTATTTTTATCCCCACTCATATTAGGGCACATACGAGAAAGTTTAGAGGATACCACTCCCGCTGTTTTTGGGGTTTTTTTTTTTCAAAATTGCGTTTATGCTGTTTTTATTTCCTGAAAGAAAATTTACATAATGAGTGAAGAAATGACAAGAGTCAATTAAAGTCACATTATAGGTATATAAAATCTACCAGATAAAGAAATTTGTAACCATTGATTTAAAAAATTAATCAGTTTTTTTAAGCTCCTAGTATTTTGATATTGACACGTGTGCTATTCATCAACTATTCGTTTGTTCGAATATACAAATTTCATTGTGTTAGGAACAGAGAGTTGTTCTAAGTAAAGTTGTAAGTTTACGCGAGAACATCTTCCAATGAATATCCCGAAGGTAGAAATCTTAAATTTGCTCTTTCGAAAGAAAGAAAAAAAAAAAAAAGGGTGGGAAGGCGCATTCTACGTGTAAAGAGCTCGACTTTTCTATTAATTTGATGTCTAGGAGTTGAATTCTTTTCAACCCTTTTAGTTTAAAACAACATATGTTTTACTTAAAAATTCTGTGCCAAAAAGAGAGTGCTGTAGTATTTAAGGAGCAAAACGTTTTTCTATAAAGTGTTCTGTGAAATATTTAACATGTTTTGGATTCTAGTTAGTTTCACGTGTAAAGGTTGCTATTCGATGCCTTTTAATATTTAATTTATCCACCTGTCGTTGAGTAAATTACATCGTTTACATTTCGTTCTAATTTATTGAAGAGTTTTCTTTGAAACTCCCACTAATGAAAGCTCCGTATTATGAAGGTCAAATTTCAGGTAATTTTTTTCGCTTGCCACATAGAAATCGATATTTTGAATGTACGACACAAGTGTGTTCATAGAAGTGAGTCAGCGTTGAATTTTTGGTAAGTTTTTTCCTCTTGCAGGTAGAAATCGATATTTGGAATGTACTATCACAAATATTGGTTCAGAGCTGAAAATGAAGGGAGTGAGAAAGATATGCTAACTATTCATCATCAAATGATTTTAGATGCAACGCTTGCAAATGAGTCCAAATCCTTTTACAACAAAATGCAAAGTTATATGCAATGCTATAATAGTATGATATAATTCAAGGATGATTGTAACCCAATTTGAACCAGCGGCACACAGTGGTCTCCCCAAAACTTTTTCGTATACTTCACAAAAAGGTGTCTTTTTCTCTCTCCCTAGAGTAGCCATAAGTCCCGTATTTCACTACTCAGTCTCGTATTATTATTTGTTCCGATTTCTTCCAAAACTTTGTGTCATTACAATTTTAAAATGACTTTTTGTAATTATGTGAGAGAAAATGAAATAATTAAGAAAGTAAAATCAGCTTTAAAGTGTGACTGGGCTAAAAGGATTAGCCTCGTATCTTTTTTTATTATTCTGAGTGTTCATTTGAGAAGATTGCTTAAACATTATTGAATTTTTTTTTATCAGAGTAAAACAGCTGAATACGTGCCTACTCTATTCATGATTTATTTATTTAGCATCTGAACGTCCCGTGTCAATGCTTGGCAATTATGGCAACCTGCCTTTCCCCGCGTCGATAAAAAATTCGAATTACTGTAACCCAGAATGCAATGTTTATCCACTTGTTTCCTTCAGCGCGCGTCAAGGTCAGGCTCGCCAAGACGGAAATAGTGCGCTTCAGTAAGAAAATTGAATAAGCAATTTGAATGCCTTTTTTTTTAACCTATTGAAACAAAAATTGGACACAAATCTACAATTAAGGTTAAAAGGCCACATACCAAATTTCATTTATAGTCCTTGTGTTAAGGAGTTATAATGTTTACAAGTATGAGATTATACAGACCGACAGACGTTCAACACTTTGACGGATTTGGTCCAAAATTTGATACGGACCTACATTCCTGATGATAAAACTGTGTGCCAAATTTTATCCATATAGAGATTTAAGTTTTTGAGTTATAGTGTCCACAAGAACGCAGACAGACAGCCTCCCCATACGGATTTTGTTCAAAAGAATAAAAAATGTTCAAAAGAAAATTTGATAGAAACTTCCGAGTTATCGTGTTCACAGACAGACATACTTCCAAAATTGTGTTTTTCGGACTCGGGGAAGTCTAAAACTTGGGGATTCATCAAAATCTCGAGTTCGAATTTTTTGACGATTACAATACTTTCTCTTTGTATACGATAAAGTAAAAAGTGAGGCTCGATTTCTGCGTTATCCGAGCAAGAGGGTTAATTAAGGATTTCGCGATTCGTGTGAGTTCAGGAATTTAAATGATTTATACTACTTTAAGGTATTGAAATATATTAAAATTAAACGGACGTGTTCCTACATTTCTTGCCATTCTGAATCAGCTAGGCAGATAGAATTGTCGAATTAAATGCAACATCAACAAAAATGAGAGGTTTGGTATTTTCCTGTTACTTTTTCTTTGAACCAGTCGACCTCAATGCGTATCTCGCTTCTTCGCTTACCTTGCGAAATGTGAAATTTTTAAGTAATTCACGCAGTTCCCTCCACTGAAGCGTGATTAACGTTATAATTCGCTTGTTGCGGTAGCTCTTCTGGTGAGAAATAGTCGTACACTCTGTTGCTTTCTTTTTATTTATTGATTGGATTGCTTGCTACATGGTAATAAGGAAGATTTTGTGCATTCTAAGTTCATGTGTTTGATTCTACCGCAGCCATCTTAGCAGTGGAGTGCTATTTAAAAGATATCCAGGGTTAAAAAAAAATCTAGCATTTTAATTATTGCAATATGTAATAGCATTGCTTATTTGTTCAATTTTGGTATGGCATTCCCCCATTAGCCGATGGCTTTTCGTCGTTTATTCCTGTAAGTTAAAGACGTTTGTTAACCCATCCCTCGCTAGTTTTGAATGACCTGGAGAAATAAATTTCTCAGTCGGGTAAGATGCCGACCTTAAGCTTTGGAGATTTTTCCTGACCTCAATATTCGTTGCTGGAGGATTATTCTTTCGCCAAAATCTTCAACTCTTTATTTAAAAGTGATATTTTAAAAAAAATTATGTTCAAATTTGATACCCCAAACTTTCATTTTAGAAAAAAAAGTTATTTTCATCGTCTTAACCCGCATAGTCGGGTAAGATGACGAATACCTAATTTTCATAAACCTGAATAACAAATTGTACATAACATGAAAAAAACCCCATAATGTCAAACTAAAGAAACAGCATAAAACAAACGAAACATTATCATACGAAATTTTAGATTTTATTTAAGAAATAAAATCAGTGACAAAAATCACGTCGATGTGTAGCTTGAATTTCATCTCAGCCCGTACAAGCGGAATGTGCCCAGAGCTTGCACTTAAAACATTGGAACCACAATTCAGTTTTTCCTTATTTCACCGCAAAGAATGCATGCTTTATTATCGGGGTTATCTGGATCTAGGCGAGATTCAGAAGATTTTAACAACTTCTACTGAGACTGACCGACTGTTTTAGTGTTGAGACTTCAGCAACTGCTTTAATCATTGCTTGCTTTCCTCATCTTTGTCTGTCCGTTTTTCTTTTGTATATTTTATCCATTGTGCATAGAGTACGATCCTGAAATATAATTTACTTTACGTCAAGAAAGTTAGTTTTTTAGTTAAAAAGCTCTACCATGAAATAACAAGTTAATAAAAATGCCACCTCTTATATTATTTATGCAATAACAATGATGCTAATGAAATAAAACTAAATCGAAAAGGTCTTAGTCGCGGTCGATAAGCTGATAGACTCATGAATAAAGCGGGAAGATTTCGTCATCTTAGCCCCCACCCGATTCGTCATCTTACTCGGCATCGCCATTTTTATTTCGAAAAGACATTGAAGGGCATCAGCTCATTATAAAAATTAAAATAATAATCATTGAACAGCTTTTGATTAGCACTTTGCGAATATGACATGTATAAATCAAAAATACGTACACCGTGAACACTATCCCTTACGAAGCACTAACCAAAATTTACGTTGTAACAACTCTAAAACACATTTCCAGGTATTATGAATCACACAAACGACGGGATGGAATCTTTGGGAATGACATGGGTGTCTTGTCTCTAGAGGTCTCGGACGATGCAGTTTCAAGCCTGCCATCCAATGTAATTTTCGAGAAGTAAGAGGATTATTATTAAGTATTATTTAAGAGTCTTCTTAGACTCTTCGACGTCTTGCCCGACTTTCCCCTACTTCCTTTCAGAGATCTGTTCTCAAATTTAGGATGCATTTAAGGCTTATATCTTATTTGGAATAATTAAAATATAATAATTATTAACGGAAATGGTATTTTATTGATATGATTCTGTACTAATTGCTTTTTTTTTTCGTTTAAGTATTGTAGGCATTAATTGTTTCATTTGCTTATTTCAATTTCCTGTAAAGATACAAAACAGAACGCCGCCGCTGCGTTCTGTTCTGTATATTCACAGGAATCTCATACCTCCATATACGTGACCATTCCGGTCACGGAACGGTTTGATGGCCGTGTCACGTGAATATTATTTTAATCACTTGTGAATGTACAAGATGAGTTTTAATTAACCTGCAACTTTGAACTGACACAACTTTTGAGTCATTGCAGAGTACTACATACTTTTTTATTGAAAAAAATATGGAAAGGGAATTGAAGAAATAATATTTTCAAAGTGAAAATTTTCAGAGGTATCGCAATAGCGCTGCTCAGTAAATAATAATAATAATTTCCATTTTTTGAAATCATCTTGGAACATAACTAAAACTTATATATATATTTATGAGATCTTTTACCAATACTCTAGATGGCGTAGGTCGGTTTTTTAATGTTGAAGACAACTTCCGTCGGAATAGTGTTGTATTTTCACCACATATAAATATCAGTTTTTAACCGCTTAAGGACCGAGTTAACTCGGGGTAAGTCCTTAAGCGGTTAACTGTAAAAATATAATCTTTGATTGAATATGGCGGTTTGGAAGACATACTGAAAAAGGGTGGAGGTGATGTTAATCGATATTCTTTAAAATCCTCTCTGATTGCACGCAGTTCTAGTGGCATCTAGTGAGAATCTGAGTAGTTATTTCAGTTCAAGTTGTTGGTTAATTAAAACTCAACATGTATATTTCGGGCCGAAGAAAATTTTTTAGGAGGCAGCGGGATCATAAAATTTTCTTTTCGGTTGCAAAGGTGTCGTTTGTGGGAAAGTCAGAGAAGCTCTGCTTTAAAGAATAATAATAATTCAGAAAGCTAATATTGAAGAATCTGAGAGATGGGAGCAAAGTTTTCGCGACCTCAAAATTCATATGTGGGACTTCAGTAGGGGTCTGGAAGCATACTTAAAGAAGCCGTCTATTTTAAAAGAATCCATGGGTTATGAAAGAGCATGATTAGAGTTGGTTTATATTATTTTGTTTTAAAGATGTATATTTATTGAATACTATTAGAGAATATTGAAGCTAATGTGCGATAACTCCCCCTCCCCCGCTGAAAATAGCAAGTTTCAGTAGCAAAAGGAAAGTGTCAGATTAACAAACCAGGGAGGAATTGTGATTCATTACACTTCCATTTATTCGCCAATTAGTGTTTTTCTCGCTGAATGCAATTGTGCTAGATGCAATAGGAAAACTTTGTTTATCCTTTAATTTATTTTCCCTACCCACTCAGGTAATCTTTCGTACAAAGAATCTTTACTGTTAATATATGTAACTCTTATTAACCCTTAAAGGCCCAGTGTTGCCTTTAAGCAATATACAAATTTTTGTCTTCTATGTAAAACCTTGAGAATGAGACTGAAACTCTAATGCCTGTTTTTGCCAATAGGATACATACTGAAATTTTTATTAAATCAATTTACAACTTATAAATGGCAGCCTGAGTGCTGATAAAAAAAAAAAATTAAATTGATGTTTTTCACTTGAGGCTGCATTTATTTTTAGCTTTATTTGTGTGCGTGAGAATGCCATATTTTATTCTACAATGTTGAAGGAAATTCCTTAGCCGTATTATTTTTTATTAAAATTCTTCTGTGTTTGATATTATAGAATTTTATTAAGGATATTTTTTTCTGAAATAAAGCCAAGTGTTGTCTGTTGGTAACAAACTGTTTTTTAGACATAAAAAATACTTAAAGCAAAATAGGATTTATTAAAGTATTTTTCCCATGTTTTATTGAAGAAATGAAAGTCAGAAAACATTTTAAATTCAATTTTTAAAAAATCGGGCTTTTAAGGGTTAAGATGTACATTTTGCTCAAAAAATACAGTAGTCTCTCCCTACAACAAAGTCTCCCTACAGCGAATTTCTCCCTATAACGAAATTTTTAATCGGAATGTTAAAAAACATTCAAAATATTCTCCATATAACGAAGTGGTTGTCTCCCTATAACGAATTTTTTCAGACCTTTATCTTTTCGATTTTTGTCATTTTTGAAGAAAGTTGCTAATTTATGTGCAAACAAATCGCTCACACGTGCCTGTTTCTGGAACCACTCGCATTGTTCATTCTAGCGATAACACATAACAATAGAATGCTATGTGAAGGGTAATGCAGTTGTGGGGACCTGGGTTTCTACAGAGGGAGCAACATTTCTACGAGTCAAGAATCGGGGTGGAGCGGGGGTGGAAACAGCAAATGGATGTGATAATACGCATTTTATGTTTATCCGTACTAGTGCATATTATTCTCTAAATTGGTGAATTGTCTTCGCTTTTGAGCATTTTATTTATACAGCAAAAATTAGTATAATTTTAACAAATTTATAATAAATATTACTTCATTTTTAATTGAAAGTCATAATTAAATATTTTGGAACTTATCGCACATACTAAAAGGTTTGCAACATTTACTTAAATAACTGCAAAAATCTGTAATCTCCGTATAACGAAATTTTCTCTATAGTGAATTTTTCTACCGGAACCAAGCGATTTCGTTATAGGGAGATTCCACTGTAATTATCCTTCATGTAGCAGTGATCATACTCTTTTGACAAATACTTCTTTTATTAATATTCAATTTAAAACTTTTGCCATGTAGAGCTCAGAAAGAAAACCTAAGCTTTGTGGAGTTTTTTTCCCGCGTATTCCATGCAACCATTTTTCTGTGTTCAAAAGTACAGTTATTCGCCCTTTTAAATTATTCTTTTCGTTGTATTTTATTTGATAAGGATGGATGGATGATGAATATTACCTGAAAGAATATACACATCTTCTTCCCTCTGAATATTATTATCCGGCTTGCAGTTCCATATTTTGATTTTTGTATATGACTGTGAAACGTATCAAAAGCGTGATTCAATGCGTTGTTGTTATATTTTGCAGTCTGGATATGAATAAACTCTTGAATACACGTAAAGGATTTCGTAGGTCTATTGTATTCCAATCTCAATGGCATTTGCAGCTATTCTTATAAGAACGACCTTCTTAAATCAAACAGAAGCCCTTAGGTTATAAACATTTTACCAAAATTTTTTTACGGTATTCACACATTTTTAGACCGATTTTTTCTGGTTACTGATGAGTGGGAAGATAAATGAAGCGATTGTTTCAGTCATTAGTTTAAAAATGTGAATATTAAGATTTTAAATTAGTATATGCAAAGATTCATCGTTTTTCCTGGGTTAGAAATATTAATTGTTTATAAAAGAAAGGTTTTCTGGATCTGTGATG
The DNA here is from genome assembly GCA_013235015.1 of Araneus ventricosus. Classification (NCBI taxonomy): domain Eukaryota; kingdom Metazoa; phylum Arthropoda; class Arachnida; order Araneae; family Araneidae; genus Araneus; species Araneus ventricosus. Next base: position 16,037 of record BGPR01002516.1, on the reverse strand, counting down.
CCATTAACTTGAAAATTATTATTCATTCATTAACATCTAAGGTTTATCAGAACAGAATTGAGATGTATTTAGTCTAGAGTTATTTTCATGAATAACCTCAGTGAAAATGATGTAAATAAAAATTAAACTTGAATTTTCCATAATATTTTACTGGAATTTTATTGTCGAAAGCAAGGAAGGTTATGCCAAAATTTGAGTTCTTTCAGCACAATTTAATAACAAAAAAAAATTCTTCTATTACATATTTTAAGGCGTGGAAAATAATTTGTCGGGGTGGCAGTTAACTTATAAGAGGTATTTCATTATGCTGAATTATTTGGATCATTCTTCTTATAAACTATTTTTCTTTTTTTCGGCTTAACCCTTTTTAAACATACAAGGTAAGCTATTTTAAACTTCTCATCAAATTTTTCTATGAAACGAAATCCTATACATTCCAATTTCTTTTCTCAAAGCATAAAAAAGTGTCTTTGACTTTTTAATTAATTATTAATTAATGAAATTAACAAAATTAATGTCATCCAATAAGCTGAATGAATTAGTTTTCTTAAATTAATCTCAATCCCAAAGTTATTTTATTATACCATTACTAGAAATAAACGGCCCTTGAAAAGGGAACAAATGAAATCTTAAATTTCCTACTTTGTTGTTGTATGTTGGTTAACATAACTTCACACTTTGATGCATGTGCACATTCAGTCGATTCTGTAAACTAACCCGAACAAAAAAAAAGTGAAGACGCTGAAAATTTTCTCGTAATTCGTTTAATTTATTGTGATTGTCTCCTTCTCTCACATTTGAAGGTAGAATAGTTTTTCGTTGAAGGTGTCGTAATTCAATTCAAGGTTACTCGAAAAGAAATGATAAACTCCTACATTATCATAATGACATCATAAAAAGATGCCTTCATGATGTCATTCAGGAAGCATATCGATTAAAGGGTAGTAATAGGATAAATATGAGGATCCTTATTCTTTTGCAACAAATGATTAATTTCTGTTCGTAATGTTCCGAGAATTGCTAAGCTTAAAAAAAAATAGTTTTTAGAATAATAGTAATTTATAATGACGGGAATTTATTAAAATTCATTTTTTTAAGGCTAGATGCAGTTGCTTAGTTTAAAAATTCTGCCATTTAATATAAATGAAAAAATCGATAGCAAACGATAATTTGTGAGAGAACTAAATAATTCTGAACAATTTTATTTTTTCGCTTATGAAAATACACGTTAATTTAAATAAGTTCTTCTCTTTATTTTCGTTGGTAGAATAAAGCAAAATCGAACGTTTTTAAAAAATTGTCGAAAACTGATTTATTATGTTACATAAGTATAATTAGAAATAGCTTTTTTCCCATGATTGCCTTCATCGATCAATTTGTAATTAAATGAATACAAAGCATCGATTGGGATCAAAAGTTTGCTTATGTTACAGTAATGGATATTGCCTTTTTGTTCATAGTGTGTTAGATTTTATATTTTAGGCATAATGAATTAGACAGCCTAGCACTTTATAAACCTACACCTTTCAGTGTTGGATTTCATTCAAGTGTGCTAAAATATATAATGCAAAATATATTTTTTCATTCATAACTCAAATTTCAAAGATGTACCTATAATCTGTTCTATTCAATTTTCCTTTATGTCTCTTTCGGAGTTGGATTTCATTAATTTTGTTAAACATAAACAAATTTCCCTCCCATGAAAGAAATCAACCACGAAAGTTACGTTTTTGATAATCTGAGCTGTTGAATTTTGTGGTCATTATATTTTGAGGTAAATGTGGCCTCCAAACCAGATTTAACCTTTTGAACTTTACGTATATGTACAGTAGGTGACCGAATTAATGTGGACACTTTAAAATTTTCATATTTTTTCGAATATCTCCCGAAAATTTGCATAGATTTTCTTAGAATTTTGAACATTAGGCTTGAACTCACGTTTTACATTGAAGATTCAGTCACGAGAGCATTTAGGGGGACTGTCTACTAATTGATGAAGACGAAAATTATTTTAGCCCACCCCGCTTCACAGAAAGCTGATAATGAGTTAAAACTTTCAACAATGGTTATATTTGACGTGCATAATATTTACATAGAATTTCTTAAAAAATCCCAAAATGTTCCGCATGTTTTTTGCGTATAACATGCAAAGTTTTCCATTCATTTGTACTAAACTTACAAAATACTTGACAGTATGTTAGAGAAGCATTGTGTAAAAATTTGGAAAAAAAATGAATATTTCGAGAAATATGAGCATTTGTAGTAAATAATTGTTTACTGCGCATGCGCGAAATGTAGCGTAAAATTTTCTTTCATAACTTCAAAGTCAGATACGTAGGGCAACATATGTAAAAATTCCAGTCAAATATCATTAAGATTTAGAAAGATATCAGCATTACAACTTGGTGAATAATGTAATATCCTGAATACTCATATATATATATTAACTACATTATTTAACATTTTATTATTTTATTAATTTTTATTACTTTATTTATTATTATACATTATTTACAGTTGTCCATATTAATTGGATAACCAACTGCTGATTATCAGCTTTCTGTGAAGCGGGGTGGGCCAAAATAATTTCGTCTTCATCAATTTGTAGACAGTCCCCCTAAATGCTCTCGTGACTGAATCTTCACTGTAAAATGTAAGTTCAAACCTAATTTTTACATGCAAAATTGTAAGAAAATCTATGCAGATTTTCGGGAGATATTCGAAAAAAATATGAAAATTTTAAAGTGTCCACATTAATTTGGCGAGCCATTGTAGTTTTGATTAATGCGAAACCCCCCCCCCCCCGAGCTTTCCATATTTACTACGAGCAGCTTAAAATGTGTGGGGGGCTATGTAAAAAATATTTGTTAGATATAAAGCGAACAGCTATTTCTATTTTAGAGCAGCTTTCTTTTTTTTAAAATTTCTTTACAAGCAAAACTTGAATTACGAAAATTTTCTTAAAAATATATCCCCCATGGGCGGAAATATCATTAAAAATCGCTGTTGTGGTGCAAGATAACGTGGATGCTCTCTCTGAGCGTTATTCGATTTCTTTCTTCATCTTGCAGCTAAAATAAATTTATATCTTTTAATTAATACCACATAGCACAATAAAAAAGAAATGCGATGCTCTTCGAATAACACCATGTTCGAAATGATTTTCTGCACAGCCAGTTGGCAAACACCATCTCTTGACCCAATTGTCTGAAGAGTAATTATTCTAAATTTCTCTGCATTTTTGACGCTAAAGATTTTTTTCCCTCCTCAGATTTTGCGTATTGCTGTTTAAAACTGCTACTGACAAAATTTAACTGTAAACTGAAATTTTAAAATAAATTTAAATTTTAAATTTTTTAACTTGCGTACATTCAAAATATTGAATAATTTCGAAGTATGTCTTTTAAATTCGTATAATTTTGTCCTTCAACGTATCCTTTTTAGAAGAAAATAATGCTTTAAGTAAGTATAAGTCAGTGTTTTTTTGTCTTATATGCATGTGTGAGATGATTAATTTCTTTTACAGATTCCAGCTTGATGGATGTATTCTTGAAACAAAAGTTCACGTGTTCTTTCCTATTCTTCCTGGAATCTCAATATGTGTTTTCAGGTGCCCGACCCGTGATTGTTATAAATAAAATATTAGAATTAATAAGATCACAAAAGATAACAATCTGAAGTTCTTCCTTTTTATTTCTTTAAAGTTCCTCTTGGATTATTAACATTCTGTGATAGAAAGAAATTAAAAGCTCGACCTTTGAACATAATGAACGCCTTTGAGACATCTAAAGAAATTTAGGAGATTCTGTTTAACCATTTGTGTAAAGGTAAAATTGTTTCCTTATGATACATCTTTTAAAATGTGTTCTCTCAATTATAAACTTTTCAGATTTGAAAATAATCTAGAATTTGAAGGAATAATCTAGTTTTGAATAATCTAGAGGCTGTTCTCTTCAAAACACAGTCGAACCGCGATATAGCGAACCCGGGATATAACGAACCTTCGGTTACAGCGAACCTTTTACATGGTCCCAACTGAAGCCCTATGTTAATAACATATTTTCGTACGTTTACAACGAACAGCAAACGCTAGAGACTCGGTTATAGCGAACTGAAAATTTCTAAAACTTCAAACTTTTCACTTGCCCAAAGGGACATTCTTTACTAATTGTGCTCAAGTCAAGCCAACTTCTACAAGAGGTACCCCTTTTGCATGAAATACTTTGGTTCAGAGACCACATTCCTCCCCTAATGTACCTTTGTTGGAGTCGCTGCTAACCCCATAAGTGGGACAAAGGAACAACAGGCAAGGCTCTTTACAGTTTCTATCTCCCCTCCTCCCCCGGTGGACACCTGGCCTAGTGTCAACCAGAGAAGGGGGGGGAGGACTTTCTGGTCAGACGACCTAGGAACAATTACGTGTTTTCTCTGCCATTTTAGTTTAATTGCTTATCATTCTGTGAACTTTGCAGTGACCATGGCTAACGTTGGCAAGCGAATTATTTAATACTTTATTTGTCCTTAATTACTAATGAAAATATTATGTTATTTAAAAGTTTATTATAGATGTAGTATCTTAGCATGTTAGGGCATTTTTTTGCAAATACGGATACAGCGAACCTCGGTTAAAACGAACTTCTGAGTCGGTCCGTTGAGGGTTCGTTATAACGGGGTTTGACTGTATTTTATCAGTACTTTATTATCTATTGCATTCCTAATTATGGGTATTCCCCGTTTTGAAATTATAAAAGGTCCAGCCGCTAATTTAGCGCTCTCCTGTCCCTCTATCTGACAACTTCGAGTTCCAAAATGGTCATAACATCATCTAAAAATATTAATATAATCGTTTATTTCTTTCTTCATCTTTCAACGATTTAAAAACCACTTGAAGACTACAATAAAGGAACCTTTTATACTTTTTGGAGCTAGTTCTCTTAAACGTATATCACACGGGCAGTTTATCGTGGTCTGTTTCCGTGGGCATCAGGGTAATGCCACTCGTCAAAAAAAGTTTGTAGACAAGATGACGGAAATCGTTGACTGTGTTCAACCGGCTTGAAAATGCACACGATGGTGACGGAAAATCGTCAGCAGCGAAAATTCAAGCCAATCGGGTGTGACTTTGACAGCGTCGTAGTTCGCCTTTCACGATACCGAAATCCTGCCTGACCGGTTGTCTCAATGCGTCACGTGCTACAAACTTTTTTGGCGAGTGGCATTACCCCCGTGCCCACGGAAACAGACCACGATAAGCTGCCCGTGTGATGTACGCTTTAGAAAACATATACACCTAAATCTTGGCATATATATGTGATAAATTCAATTTATCCGCCCCGTTAAAATAAATTCTTTTTAATGCCGCTTACTTTTGAAAAATAAATTCTCTTCCACTTCAACTAAAGTGTTACTTTAACTTATAAGTGGCGCCAACCTTTAATTTTTCCGATGGCTCTCAAAATCTTATGACTGTAACTTTCACTGTCTGGAAATAAAACTGCCCTACCCGCTATCACCACAAGTCCCATAAAGTTGACGACTTAATAAAAATGAGGGAAATTCCAGTTTCGTAAGCTTAAAAGGTGTGATCACGCTTCTTGCACGCACTTTCTACATTTTTGCACTTTACCGGTAATCGTAGCCGCTCTGCGCGAAACATTTTCATAATGGTCATGACTTGGAACACCCAAAAACCTTCATAAAATTCTCCAATATTCTTTCATCGAGTTTAGCAATGCGTGAAAATTGGAATAAAAAGATTTCTGGATTTGACCATGACTGCAATCTTCATTGAAACGTCTCAACACTCCAGCAACGAACTTTTACATATAACATATAAAGTGAGGGGAGGGAATGAAATGTAGTGATATAAAAACGAAGAACGAAAAGTCGACTCTTTTTTATACGTTCTCGATTTTTTTTCCCTGCTTCTTTTTGTGCTATGTATTATGTAAGATTTTTTATCATTTTTTACATATTTCAGTAGCTTTACTTATTAAAAACAAAAAGTTTTTAGTAGGGATGTAACGAATATTCGGCAACTATTCCGCCCTTTTGCCGAATACGAAGCAGATATTCGGCCGAATAATTTCAGAATAATAATTTTTTAAAAAATATGCTCTTTTATACATATTTAGCAAAGAATATTGTGCAGAATTACATTTCAGTACTTTTTATTATCAAGAAAATCGAACATTTACTCAATTTTAAATACATTTGGTGTATTTAATAATGTTACATATCATTTATCATTGTAAAACCTGAAATTCTGATGCAAGACAATAAATTTTTAGTATTTTTTAGTATTCGAAAAATAAGTTCCGCTTGGTTTTTTTTAATTACCAGATTCAGAAAAAAAAATGATGAGTGATTGGAAAAAGGATGACATTATATTGGATTTTTCATCATCATCATTCACATTTTTTCCTCGTTTTTTTCCACTAATTAAGTGGACTGACTCTCCATCCCAGCTATTAGAAGTCTTTTTAAAAAAAAAAAAAAATCAAAATAGCAATTTACTTCTAATAATTTTAATTTATCCACTTAATTTTCTTGTGTCTGTCATTGTCCTGTTCTACAATGATGATTCTTTTGTTTCTGTGAAGCAATCCCAAAATAAAAAGGATTTCTCATTTCTTATCAGAATAAACATTTTAAAATGTACTTTTAATAAATAATCAATTTTATTAATTTAAATTTTTTTTTATTTAAAATTTTTGAAACATTTTATTTACAATCGAAAGTACAATGTTTTTAAAAAGTGAATATTCGGTATTCGGCCAAATCACTATTCGTTACATCCCTAGTTTTTAGTAAAACTTTTGGTCATACTATTATGAACCGAGCGTACAGTCACATTTTGATAATATGAGAAACTGATTTTAACATTTTTAATCATCTTTCATAATTTTTAATTATCACAAAACCGGCAACAACCATAAATCCCTTGCCACAAGTTTCTTTAGATTTTTTGAACCAAGCTTCAAACTTATTCCTTTACGGTACTAAATTATCTTTTTTTTTCATCGTAGTCGCTTAGATATATCCAAGTTTCATCGAAGGTTGCAACAATTTTCCCATTTTTCAGCAGATAAATGCTTCTCGTACTGAATTCTGCATTGAGCTTTACATTCGGATTTACATTGTCTGAGAGAAAGCGGATAAATTCCTATTTTCGGCTGTTTTTTCTTTAAAAAAAAAGATTCGAATTTCTATTTATTATTTTATATACTGTTAAAACTGGGCAGTTTCATGACTTTGCAACAGCCCTTTGAGTTAGTAGATTTTATTTTAAAATTAAATATCTTGCTACTTTTCTTCTTTTTTGATTCACTTTCGGAATGCTTTTTCGTTAGATTGTAAATTTTAATATGTTTTTCCTTTATTATTAACGATAATACTTATTCTGCCTTTAGATATCGGTTCCATGGCTTTTATAGCGTTCTTGAATAAAAGAATAGAAATATATCTTTTCGGAAACACTAACATTGTCTTCCGTCCATTATTTGTTTTAGACAATATTTTATAATTAATGGAAACTTAGCATATCGGATTATAATTTAAATTCTGGCAAATTATAACTGAAAAATGAATCTATATTAAGCCCAACGTTCAAAAATGTACGAACAACCTCTGTATTTATTTGATAGCGCAGTGACAAAGAAATGAGTTTCCAAAATGAGAAGATGTTGTTAAATAAGTTAACCCTGTCGGCCCTAATGGGCATATATGTCCTGGAGATTAGACTTCATTCTCTATTGGTTAAATCCCACTTTTACATTTTGTGTCAACATTAAATTAAACTACTTTTGCATAGTTAAATTTTAATTATGCAGAAGTAGGGTCGAAGGGGTTAAAGCTCAAATTGCTAATACTGGATGAATTTATTTTTGGCCGACACGATTTAAAATTCGAATCAGAAATAAGAATTCAGCTATTGTGTTACCTCAACTCTTAAAAGCCCGGTTTTTAAAAAATTGTTTTAAAAATGTTTTTTGACCATTTTTTGAATAAAAACATGAGAAAAAATACTTTAAAAAATCCCATTTTGTTGTATGGTTTATGGCTAAAATACAGTTTGTTACCAACTGACAATATTGGGGTATATTTCAACAAAAATATTCTTGGCAAAATTTTATAATATTAAACATAGATGAATTTTAATAACTAATAATACAGATAAGGAATTTCCTTCAACATTGTAGAATAAAATATGGTTTTCTGAAGCCTACAAACAAAGCAAAAAATATACAACTTCAAGTGAAAAGTATACAGTTATTTTTTTTTTTATCAGCACTCAGGTTGCCATCTATATGTTGTAAATTGATTTAATAAAATCTTCACTATGTATCCTATAAAACAAGCATATAAAACAGGCATTAGAGTCTGTCTGATTCTAAATATTTTAGAAGACAAAATTGGGTATGTTGCTTAAAGGCAACACTGAGCCTTTAAGGGTTGAGAATGAGTTATCACGCGTATATACACACTTCGTGACAGATACTGAAAGGACGTGTTTTGAGAAATTTTTTCTTGGCTCTTTGATAAATCTTTTCAAATTTAATTTTTGTAGGGCAGTTGTATTCAAAGAAATAACGCTACTGTTATACCGAGAATTATTTATGGAATGATAGCCTCGTGGGTGGATATATGGCATTAAATAAGGGAAATATATAATTGCGCTTTAGTTTAAATAATATGCACTTGGTACTTGGAACTATAATTCATAAATCGCTTATCTTTTATGACTTGAGTTCTAAAAAAAACTTGAAAAAGTTATGATTTATAACTCTTTATAATGATTTAAATAAATTGGTCACTAATTCTGTCAGATAAACATATGAATAGGATAAAAATAGCAATTTTCAGTTTGAAAGAGGCAAAAAAAAGGTCATAGACGCAAAGTATCTGTTTTAGAGTGGAAAATAATTAATACAAGTGATATTTTTCTCTTGTATACATCGTATTTGTTCAATGTAATTTTTTTCACGTTGAATTAATTTAATTATAGCGGAATGATTTCTTTTCCATGCAATATATTTGTTATGGGTGCAGATTGCTTTTATCAAAGTGTGAATATGATCCAAACTAGAGTGCAAATAATTACCAACCATTAAATAATATAGTTGACACTGCCGAAATCTTTGCATTGAAATTCACTGAACGATTTTAGTCGACGGAAATTATTTTTTATATATGATACAGTTAAAGCATGGAGTCCGCTATTTCATAAAATAACTAGTTATTTCATGAATTGTCTAGTTATTCTATGAAATAACTGAATTATACGCTTCTACGGTAACATATATAAATTGAGGATGTAACTACTAGTGATTTGGCCGATAGCCGAATATTCACTTTTTAAAAAGATTACACTTTTCATTGTAAATAAAATATTTATCAAATTTTAAATAAAATTAAAGATTAGTAAAATTGATTACTTTTTATTAGTACATTTAAAAAAATATTAACACCTTGATGCATTTTTGTAATATTTTAAATTATTTTAATTCCGATCATATAAAATGAGAAACCTTCATTTTGGGATTGCTTCACAGAAATAAGAGAGTCATCATTGCAGAACATGATAATGGCAAACACAATAGAAAATTAAGTGGATAAATTAAAATTATTAGAAGTAAATTGCTGTTTTGATAGAGAACTTCTAATAGCTGGGATGGAGTGTCCGCTTAATTGGTGGGAAAAATGTCCAAGATTTGCAAATTAAGCAAGAAAATTGCCTTCACTCCTGCAAGTACAATATATAATGAAGATTTGAATATTGAGAAAAGGCGTAAGATTCCACTGGAATGTTATTTTTTTTAAGTCACCCAATCATTTATTTTCTGAATCTGTTAATATACAAGAAACGAAACGGATCATACCTTTTTCTGAAAATGCTGATAATTTATTGTTCTTGCATCATAATTTCAAGCTTTACAATATATATCATTATTAAATACACCAAATTTACTTAAAATTGAGTAAATGTCAGATTTTTTTTTGATAATAAATGTACTGAAAATTAATTCTGCACAATCTTCTTTGTTAAATGTATATAAAAGTACATTTAAAAAAAAAAAATCATTATCCTGAAATTATTCGGCCGAGTATCTGTTTAGTATTCGGCAAAAGGGCCGAATAGTTGCCGAATATTCGTTACATCCCTAGTTTAAATGGTCATATCTAATCATCTTTGGTACAAATTCAGGTATCAAAGGGAAATGTTGCTTGATTTTTGAATAAATTTTGAGGTGAATGCACCGAAATTTCAAATCGTGCAGCTGTTGCGTTTCAGCACTGAAGCATGCAGTTTTTAAGCACAGTTTCCGGATATTTTTCAGCTATGCATTGTATGCGATGACAGTTCATCCCGCCCCCTTCCTCTACAAGTTAATTTCAGTTATTGATCGCTTATTTCATCATAGACCAAAAATCTCAGAAGAATTATTTCCTAATTTACTTTGTAAAATTAAATGCAAAATATTAATACTGCCTTAGACTTTTCCTAAAACTGTAACATTAAATCCAAGAGGATATTAATTCACAAATTAATGAACGAAAGAAAACTGAAAAATTTCTCTTTGTGCACTAATTCCGTGTAGAAAATCGTTATATACAGAAAATTCGAATACTTCATGCATCTCTGAAGCTGCTACGTTCTATAAATTGTATTCTTCTTGTTAATATAATTCTCAGAGTTAATTCTCCATTCTATTACCATAATTTATCCCATTCTTTCGGAGGTTGTTGAACTCCATATTTTGAGTATGAGGAGTGTTTTTGTTGATAACGTTCTGTTTTTCTGTAAATCACTCCTTTTTACGCTTTAGTTGCTCCTTTTCTCTCGTTTGAAGGTGGATTTTGAACTCATCCCAGTTATCAAAAGACGAATTAGGAAAATGTGTTCTGTTCATACAAATCTTGTTGTCATCGTCGTTTTTAATGTGAGTAGTTGTTTCGAATTGCATCTTTCCTGTTTTCATTTTTATCTCATTCCACCAAATTTGGTTTGTCTCGTAAATATAATGTATACTTCATGTTTATTCGATATTTGAATGATGTTGCATGCCAATTTTTGAAGAGAAATAAATAAAAATACAGTCGACGCTCGTTATAACGACCACACATTATAACGACCAGTGATAAAATGCCCAACTATGTTTCCCTATGCGCTCTATGTTATTTTACTTCCGGTATAACGACCGTCCAGTGTCGTCTAATCCCAATACAACGTCCGAATTCAGCGGACACTCTTCCCAGTATTTTTCCAAAATTCCTTTATTTTCTACTTTAAAATCTATTTTAGAAATATATTTTTGATTGATAAAATTTTATTTTTAATACCAATGATAAAAAATAATTTGGGTATTTAGTTGGAATCTCTTTAAAAATAGCATATTTTTACGGAACTGCTGAGAGTACATGTGTACATTTTTTAATTATATCCACTATAGCGACCACTCGTTATAAAGACCTTTTGCTGTGGGACGCAGAGGGTCGTTATAACGAGAGTCAACTGTACTTCTTTTCAAAATTTCATAGATCTGCTCAGGATGTATGAAATATTTTTCTTTCGAAATTTCCAGGAATTTCACTATTCAATAGAAATCACTTTATGGATGATCCGTTACACTTTATTGACAGAACTCTTTTTGCAATTAATGAATTATCCCATCTGGAAGCTAAAAACTGCACACTTGGTTACTTTTCTGAAATACTCTTCCAATCGCGTTATATAGAATGTTCATGTATAACAACGCCTTCAAAGTATTCCATGCATACGTTTTGGCTAAAAACTTGCATCGATATGACGTACGGAATCCCCTAGAGCAAATTATCTATTTTATAGGTAATATCTTCGATTATGTATTAAGAGTTAGGAAAACGGAAGTTGGCATGTGTTATTCGCTGATCATATTAACAGAATTTTAGGTAATTAGAAAATTTTAAATTTCGATTTATTGATTTCCCTTGTAATGAAAATTTTAAAATTCTATAAATGTTAACATCTAGGAAACTAATCAGATTATAAAATGGTAAGGGTTAGGGTGACATTTGACTGAAGGGTGTCCATCAATAATGCCGTATTTTTTGGAGAGAGTACAATAATTTCAAAAGTTATATTGCTTGAATTACATCCAATATAAATACGTAACCAAAAAAGGTTAATTAAATCCGAAAATAGTTTTAAATGATAAAAATGTAATGTTGCAAGAATTGTGCAACCATCAGAATAAACTTTTAAAGCATAGCGGATTAAAAAAAACCCGAGATGTTTTTTTTTTTACTCTTTTTATTCCACGAATGTGATGTGAATTCTACGAACGTATTTATTTAGCAGTTTCTTTTGAATGAAAACCGAAATAACAGTAAAAATCATTGTGAATTCTAGGAACGTATTTATTAAGCAGTTTTACTAAATGGATTGTTTTTGTTATTTGCGAAATAACAGCAAGAACAAATAATTTTATGAAAAAAAAAATTTAGATATAAATATTAGTTTAAATTTGCGTTTTTAGAATGCAACTTTGCATTTTAGGGATAAAATGCTCAGCGAAGAAATCGGTGTGTAGATTTCCTCGCATATCAGTGTTCATTTTGATAATATTTGACCGTTAAAGGTTTTTTTTGTAGTACCCTTGTGTATAGTTAAATTAAACAAAAATAAAAAGGTTTGTTTAAATTCATCAAGGTGTGGCTATTATTTTTGAAAGATTGAAGCATTTGCTAACAGTTTCGTTAGTGCAAAAACCATTATTTACATTCTATGTGTTAGTAGAAACAAGTGTGAGCGATTGGGACAAATATGCTGACCCCTTTTTTGGTGAGTTTTTTCTTATTATTTTCCTTCCCTTTTTGTGTAATTTTCATTATCTTTTGAGTACTTGATCTAGAACTTTCGTAAAAAATTGCATTTTCAGTGCTGGAAAATTTTTAATTGGTACAAATATATTCAAGTTTGCATTTCTTTTTGTAACAGTTATGAATGGGCAAAGTATGCATATTGATAGCGTGCAAGAGCATAGTATTTGAATTCCAATTTCCAATAAACGTGAATAGTATATCCTTAATTACTAATATAATAACCCAGATCTGTCTCTCGGTAACGCTCTGACGTCACCAACAATAAAACTATTGCCAATTAACCATAGCACTGCGAGACGTTAAACAGCATTATTTTGTTGTTAGAGCACCTAAATCTCAGCAATTTTCAATTTATAAAAATAATTGTCGTTCTAATTTCAAATTTAATAGCTCTAAAATAGTGAAATAAAATTTCCTATCGATTGATATAAAATTTATCTCGCTATGATCAATAGTTCCCGATAAATTTTAAATTATATTATTCCTATATTTCAAATTCCGTTTTTCAATAGAAAGTAGTAAATTACGTCAGTGATATAGTTTGGACGCCACGATTCATTTGATTATTTATTGCAATCGTGATGATGTTAATTTGACAATAATTTTTGGCAACGTTTGACAAGCAGAGAAATGCTTTGTTTTGTAACTAGACTTTCTATCTATCTAGATTATATCTACTAGATTTTTTTAGACCAAGAGGTTTTTTGAATAAAGAAATATACAAATAAAAAATATATATTTCCTGTCATAAAACATGTGTTTATTTTATTTGTTTTCAATCAATGTTAAACATTTCTCTCGCATATATATCTATTTAAACACGTCAAATTTGACGGGAAATCTCTCGAATGACGTGGTAATTTGCACCCGTCATGGTATGACGGGTGATTTTCTAGTAATATAATAAATACAAAAGTGTATCTGTCTGTTTGTTACGCTTTCACGGCCAAATTTCCAAACCGATTTGGATGAAAATTGGCATGGTAGTAGCTTGAAACCTAGGAATGGACATAGGGTATGTGACATCATCTGAATTCAATATTTTTGACTACAGACACGAGTTAAATAATTAACGAAGAAAAGCACATTGACTCAACGGCCGCGATGAAGATTTCTCATTTATTTTTAAAATCAACTGTCACGTGATCCTTGAGAAAAGCGTAAACATGTGGATGAACTTATTTTTAGAATCCAAAGTGACGTGATCGTAGAGAAACGCTCAATCACGTGTAATAATTTAATTTTAAAGTCAAACATCACATGATCATGAAGAAAACCGTGATTATGTGATCTTGCTGGGGAAAAAAAATAATTTGTGGAATAACCTGAAATTACTCAACGCTTTAGTAATTTATATTTGTATCTTTTCCTTATCAGATTTTATTTAAGTAATTGTTGATAAATTGATGCCGGGACAGAAATCTATTGATAGATATGATGTTGCTGCAAGGGTTATTAGATTAAAATTTAAAAACTGATGTTAATTATAATTAAAGTGAAAATTTACGAAGATATATTTTGTTTTATGTATTTTATTGAATGGTAGAAGCGGATGGCATATAGCATGGTGTATGACATATTCCACAGATTGTAAGGGCCTGATGATACCATTGAGTACAATGATGTAATTTATAACGAAGAATTAACTTAAGTAGAAGACTTAGTGCTATTACGATAACTGGTAAGATCTATCGAGCTTTGAACTGAGTAGACCGCGTAGGATAGAGGAAATTATTAATGAACTAATGCAGAAACTGCCCAACAATACAGAAGAATTGCAACAGTGACTAACTGAGTTCGTTCCACGGTTGAACCCAGAACGAAAACCGTTTTCGATAGTTTTTGCAACAGATTGAAACTGGCGAAGGTGTTTGTTTTTCCAGGATGCTCCTGGCGGTACTGGGAAGTCTTTCCTTCTCAATCTACTCAAATTAGCTTAGCTCAAATTCGGAAAGACAAAGAAATTGCTGACGCAGTAGTGAGCGCTGTAGAATGTTATAGCAATCTAAGCTATCGGTTTGGGACGAATGTACGATGCCCCAAAAAAGAGCAGTTGAAGCGTTGAATCGAACTATGAAAGATATTAATAACAACCAAAGTATCATGGGAGGATGACGGTATGAATGTCAGGCAGTTTTAGACAGATTGAACCTGTAATAACTAGTGGATGAAATTAATGCATGTTTAAAGGCGTCTCCATTATGGGAGAATGTCAAAAAATTTAAACTAGCTATGAATATTAGAGTTCAACTGTTCAACGACACTAAATCAGAACTTATCTTTTGAAAATTGGTGACGGTCGGTTTAAAACAGATTCAAACAGTGTATTAAATGGAAAGGCTAATTTTTCAAAATTGTTCATAGCGCAGAGGAATTGATAAGCAAGGTTTATCCTGCGCTACAAGTAAATATGAGGAATAGAGAATGATTGTTGAATGGGTGATTTTGGCACTGACTATTGCAAGCTTAGGTCAGATAAATGGAAAAAGAATGTCAAAAATGGAGGGAGGTATTAAAGAATATATATCTGTAGGTAAGGTAATGGGCAATAACAAGTAACATCATATCCTATAGAGTTCTTCAACTCCTTAGAATTCTCAGGGGAACCTTCCGATAAGCTGAGATTAAAAGTCGGTGCGCCAGTACTATTGATACGTAACCTCGATGCACCGAGACTGCGCAATGGTACACGGTTACAAATTACACACCTAGGTCCAAACGTCGTGCGAGCTACTGTTATGACTGGCATAGCGAGAGGAGAAAGTGTTTTAATTCCACGCTTTCCGATAATACTGAAGGATTTACCATCCCCGTTCAAAAGGTAACAATCCGTGTAAAAATAGCATTTGTCAGGCTCAGGACCAGGCACTCAAGGTGGCACTATATGTGGCTTGTTCACGTGTGTCCAGCCCACAAAGCCTTTACATCCGTGCAAAAAACGTAATATACAAAAGTGGTTAGCGTAGGTAAACAAATTACCTAACTATAACAGCAGACATGTGTACAGTACACTCCTGTTAGTCGTCTAATTATGTATTATCAACCGTCAGATTTTTCAATTTCCCCTTTCAACATGTAACGAAACATTTACATTCGTGAATTTAAAAAATTTAATAATTCAAATTCCTCGCGCACGAAGTCGCGGGTAACAGCTAGTCCTGAATAGTGAAAAT
>BGPR01002515.1:152829-174270 GCA_013235015.1 Araneus ventricosus | reverse complement strand
TTCATTAATATTTGTTGATAACTAAGACGCTTTGAATCCAGCTGTTTTATTTTGATACCTTAAATACAGGCACATAAATACTATCGAATGAAATTAAGGATTCGTCGCATGAAAGAGAACGTAATTTGCTCTTCTTTATCAAAATTGATTGTTTATTCAATAGTAATGCACAATTAGTTTCTTCAAGACATTTAACGAGCCATAAAGCTAGAAAAAGAGTTAATTTAATACTAAATATTGAAATATTATAAACTGTGACACAAAAATAAGATAAATATTTAAAAAATTCTTCATTTCGGGGTCTAATAAATACAATAAAATAGCAAATAAAAATAAATAATAAAATATAATAAATACAATAAAATAACAANNAAAAATAAATAATAAAATATAATAAATACAATAAAATAACAAATACAAAATAAAAATACAATCCTCACTAATAATAATATATGTAATACCTTCAATAGACTTACATTCATACAATGTGAAATACAGTACGGAATGTTCGTGAGAGGGAACCACAACAAGAACAACATCCCCCCCCCTCAAAGTGTAACTAAACTAATATACAAATGTTAATTTGAAAAAGAAGGTCAATATATATTTCAAAAGATTTTTTTAAACAGCGGCACTGTTGCCACCACTGACTCTACCGTGTCGCAGCGAACGGTCCCAAGGCCGAGGCCGAAGAGAGAGCCCCGCTTAATTACTCACCTGCGGAATTTAAATTAAAAGTGTCGCCGAGGAAATATCCAGATTTTAATTAACCCTTTCGCTGGTGGAATGCAAATGAAAAGTCCGACGTGATGAATGGGCCCGACCTGTCACCGGGGTCCTCTGTTTGTCATTTCTTGCACATCGACACGGAACAGGTAGCCGAAAGAAAAATGGTTGACGGGAATCCATTAAGTGCACCAACTAACTCTCTGCGCCCGCTAATTTGAAAAGTTTTGATGGGGAGCTCTCCGGTATTGAGTCGTCGTTTTCGGGTGCATCGGGGATGTTTAATTTGCCGGGAGTTGTAACAGGTGGGTGGAAGTAGATTGGTTGGGAAGTTCGATGGGGAGGAAATTGAATAGTTAATATTACGCGAGGTTAAGACAAAAGTTGTTTAAAAATTATGGTCGGATTTTATTGACTATCCGACTGGGTCTTTCCAGCCGAAGGCTTCTTAAATCTTTTTATTTTTTCACTTGCGATCTATTTCGGAAACCAAAAGATTTGGGGAGGCTAAATTTTATGGACTTGCACAGTGAAACGAACACACACAAATAAAGCACTAATCTTTATTTCTGAAACTAATGATGAAAGTATGTTTGTTGGCGATCTACTGAACAGACCGTTGAACCTAAAGTCACCAAATTTGGCATATGTATAGTTTAAGCGTTGAATGTCTACACCTCGGAGCCATTATTTTCAAATTTTAATTACTTAAAAGTTAAGCCAAATTTCGTCGATATTGACCATTTTTTCGCCAATAACTTCATAAAGAGTTAAGTAGATTTCAAATGTTAAATTTTACATTTTATTGACATGACCGAATTATTATAGCTAAGTTGAGCGAACCAGCTGGTGGTCGAAGTTAATGTGTGTCTGCCTGTTGGAGTTCTACAGGACAAAACGTTGGAAGCCCAAGTTTGGCAATAAAATATCTTTTGGTGGGAATGTGGCCTTTGGAACAACTTTTTAAAATTTTAATTAGAAATTTATTTAATTAAAAATAAAGCAAAATTTTGGTGTTTTTCGTCGATAACTTCCTTTATATTATCACAAAAAGTGATAATATGACTAAACTAAAACACACCTCGCGCTGACACAAGTCTAAACTCTTCCTGATCACTTATAACACCAAAAAGACATTAACAGAGCGGAAAAATTAATCCTGAGAAACCTAAGCAGCAGCATTCGGCGAAAGTCTACTGAAAAGACAGTTTACAGTCTTATTTCAAGCAACAAGAAATCATGTAAGCGCTGACTTTTTAAATGCTGTATCTGCTCCTTCAGTTTCATCTATATATTTAAAATAACTGGCAAAAACTGAGGGTCAGTAGCCCACCCCCAACCACTGGATCGATTTCGACGATTTTTATCTCATGAAAGCTATGACGTCTAGATATGTCCTCAAGGGTCGCCTGGAACCCACCACCTGCCATTTTCGAGATATATCTCCATAATTTTTTGGCTTAAATCCGGACACACCGGGGGGAGGGTGGAAAGGTCTTGGGGGGAGTCAAAATACAGTATGAAATTCTAAAAGCTGCCCTCTTTCATAACACTAACAGAGTTTGTGGAAATGAAAAAAAAAATTAAGACTTCATAATTCAAAGAAAATAAAATTTTTACTAATGTTTGATAATTCAAAATTATAATAATTTAAGACAGAATGAAAACAAAACTACCAAAACTTTTAATTTTCAGTTTTGTGCTGGAGTCTGGATAAGGAGCCTCTTCCACTTTCTGATCAACAATGGATGTAAGCAATGAATCTTCTTTTATTGGCGGAATGACGTCAGATTTTTGGAATGCGTCAGATTTTCCTTATTAAAACCAAATTTATCCCTCGCCGCATTCACTGATGTAAATCCGGACATTTTGAAGATTCGGACACTAGTCCGGACGTGAGCTTGAAATCCGGACTGTCCGGACGTATGGTAACCTTAGATATATCGAAAAATAAAACTTTGGTAGAGTCCTTCAGCCTCTGCAACCGCCAACTCGCCAATTTATTTTGCCAAATTGCAAGCCTTACAGGCTATTAGTATTAAGGGAGAGCAGCTGGTTGCCGAAGGCGGCTAGTTTGTGCAGGGTGTCCACACTTATCGTGGTCCAATAGCTAATTTCTAAACCGTTACAGATAGACATATAGTTCCAATTGGAAAAATGCTTTAAATGAAGGGAAAAATTATAATATATGTTATTTCAGTGAATAAATGTATTCCTGAAAAAGTTACGAAATCTAACTTTTTATACAGTCCCCCGATCCTATCAATCATATTTATTAAAATATTCTTGACACTCTAACATTTTAAGCAAAAAAGTCCCACTCTTCTGCGACTAAACCTGACCGAGTTATGGAGCTTTGAATATCCCTGACTTAGACCACTTTATACCATTTCAATAGCCGTCTTGAAGACTATCCACCAATCACTTCCTCGACGAGGCCGCCGATTGGTTAAAAATCATGAAATTCAAAGCTCCGGAACTCGCTCAGTTTTAGTTTTTTGTTTAAAATTTTAGAGTGTCAAGAATTTTTTACTAAATATGACTGATAGGGCCGGGAGACCGTGTAAAAAGTTAGAATTCGCAACTTTTTCAGAAATAAGTGACTCAGAAAACATAATATATAATTCTTACCTTTATGTAAAGCATGTTCCCAATTGGAACTATATGTCTATCTCTAACGGTTTAGAAATTAGCTGTTGGACCACGATAAGTGTGGACACCCTGTGTAATGGTTTATTCTTCCCTTATTTCCCATTCAATCTGGATACTCGAGAATCTACTGTATATCACTTCATTATTGCAAGCCGTAAATCTTTCTAAAGAGATTGGCTTTCCGCAGCAACGACACAGAAATGAAGACCACATTCAAGTGCACGCACGCTGTAAATTATAGTCACGAAAAACCAATTGCCAAAGAACGCCTTTCTCTCCCTACTTATAAAAAAATTCCACCTCAGGTGTTTCTTTTCGTCAGTCTCCCGAGTCTTTAGACTTTCTGCTTTTGCTTTCACCGTTATACAAAGAAATAAAAAGAGGATGGCCAGTTACGGTGACAGAGACGATCCCAACAATTTGTTCTTCATCGCACCAGCTGACAACCACCCTAAATCAAACAACCCATTCCATTTTTTGTACCTCCAGGAAACTGCAAATTGGTGGAGGATCTTTTTCCACCTGTTGCTCTGGGCGCCTGGAGGCTCTGAAGCCGCTATTAATCAATCCGCAGAATGTCAACCCATTATGCGAGCGCGGACTAGTCGAAAAAAGAAAGAGGAGATTATTTTAAACGCGCAGTTTAAGGTTAATGGTGCCTTTTTGCGGTTTGGAATGAGAGGGATTGAGTGAGAGTGTGTCGGGAATTTATGAGTGTCGGATTTGGTGGCGGACTTGATTACCACCCAGAACGCCCCGCGGTGTGCTGGGAGTGGCGGGGGTTAAACAGGCTCGGGTCTTAAAATGGAGATTGAACTTCCGAGAACGAGCAGTGTTCCTTGAAAGACTCGATGGAAGTACGGCGAGATAAATTGCTCATAAGGTTATACAGTCGACGCTCGTTATAACGACCACACATTATAAAGGCCATTCAGTGGCGAATCCAGGATTTGGGTCTGGGAAGGGCTGAGGTCATAAAAATTTCGTATCGTCATGACGAATGTCAAACCTCATGGTTTATGGAAACCAAAACACTTTAACTTTACAGACTTTACCCACCTGTCAATAAGAATCAAAGAACACTACAATACTTTCGATAATTTAATAAAAAAATACAGTGAAATAAGTAGCCAAAAAAGTGTTTTCGACCCTTCAACGCTACAAGTTCAAGTGGAATGACTAGAAAAGGAGGACGAGCCTGTTCAAGCAGAAAGCGATGTGTCATTTTTTATTATTTTTTTAAAACAAGGGAATTAAGAACAAAGCTGTTGTGATTTTAAATAAAATCAAGAATTCTGGTTTTGCTCTGGGAGGGTCTATAACCCCTGATTCGCCACTGCAACCATTTCATTATAGCGGTGATAAAATCCCCAACTGTGTTCCCTATGCACTATGTTATTTTACTTGTGTAACGACCGTCCAGTGTCGTCTAATCCCATACAACGTCTCATACAGCAGACACTCTTCCGGTATTTTTAAAAGAACGTGTTTCTAAACGTAGATTATCTTATTATTGTATTGCCAAGCTTCTGTAGATGAGAGTCTTCAGTGTTACAGTTCAACTTTGACGGGGGAGAAGAATTACCACTCACCACAGCGCGGAAATTAGAATAGCATAGAATAAAAAAAATGTTTTTAAGTTCTATTGAGACTTTAAAATGTTTTTTTGAAAGGCAAAACATTATTTATCATCTTTAACTGAAATGGAAAATTATGTTTTGTAAGAAGCACATATGCAGAAAAGACAAACAACCATTTCTGATTTTTTCTTTAGAAAATAAATGTTTTGCAAGCATATGACACCCTTTATTTTCTACTTTAAAATCTGTTTTAGAAATATATTTTTAATCGATATAATTTCATTTTTAATACCAATGATAAAAATTAAGTTGAGTATTTAGTTGGAATCTCTTTAAAAATCGCCTATTTATATGGAACTGCTGAGCGTGCATGTGTACAGTTTTTAATTATATCCACTATAGTGACCACTCGTTATAAAGACCCTTTTGCTGTGGGACGCAGAGGGTCGTTATAACGAGCGTCGACTGTAGTACATTTATTTTTACACACATTTATTTAACTTTCTTACGTTTGTCAAGTTTGGAATTCTGCAATTGATTTCTGAGCTAGAGTTCTGAGTGAAGATCTGAAGTCAAATTTTCATACCTTGGCTGTCAAAGATGGAAGAAAACCCAGTATAAAATATTTGTGTCGTGTAGCTGCAAAAGTGGCCATCTCCATTTTTCAAAAATGCGTTTTTTAAAGATTATAAGTCCATTTGACCCTCTTCATACACCGCCATCATAAATTGCGTACTAGAACACATTGCCGAAACCCTTCGAATGCCATGCAATTTGTTTTTAAAATCTCATTTAGACTAGATGTGACTTTTTTCACTTTCGCAGCTGTACGACACATTTGTAGTAACATTGAAATTATTTGAATTTCATTAGAACAATGAAAGATGTCGTTGTAGAATTTGCCTAAAATTTATTAAAATTAAAAAATTTCATTAAATATTAATAAAAAATTGAAGAAAAAAAATTGTACGGCAACTAAATTGGTACCATAGGAAAAATAATTTTTGAATTTTCAAATGTTGTAAAAGTCATTTTTGTGCTGTAGTACTTTCACCGACTATCCCAATTACCGAAATCACTCTGAAGGTTACTGTCATAGAAAAACTGCTTTTAAACTTCATTTTCTTATTTTTTTTTATCACAGTCATGGGAAAGTGAAATCATGGCACTGATAGAAAAAGAATAAAAAGGGTATACAGTAGGAATTGGTGCTGATTATCATCCTTATTTATAGCCGAAAGTGACTTCATTTTCTGCAACCTACGTATGGGCGTCTCATAGCAAAACGTAATTAATTAATCTCAAAGTCTCACGCCTTTGTACAGGTGAAGACTTTTATGAATATCAAGTGTATTAAATGAAGAGGTAGGAGTGATGATGACATTTTTTCTTTAAATGTAGCGATCTGTTTCATTATATCTTATCTTATTTCAGTTTAGTCGCATAAAATTACGCCGTACATTTTAAAAGTATTGGGTTGAATAATAATTCATGAGTTGTTTTTTTTTCTCCTTTCAAATTTAAAAATGCGCTCATAAATAAAATGTGTTTTCAAAATGTTTTATACACAGGGTGTCCGAAATGTATCTTTACAACTTTAGACTTGAATGACTTCAAAACTATACTAGATAATAACAAACGGTTTTCAACACGTGACAAGTTAACTCATAAAGTGTTTTTGTTTTCCAGTAGACGCACATTTGACGAAATATGTTAACGCCCCAGCAGAAAGTTAAGTTTGAAGCCTGGTTCATAGAAACAAAGTCCGATACCCAAATGCAACGTTAGCGTCTGAAACACCTGGGTGAGCCCCCTATTTATGGTAAACACTACTTGTCTCCATAAATGACGTATACGAAGACCGAATAATTCGTCGGGATGGTGGTTCCCTTCCATACTGTGTCCCAAGGTTCAGTTGCACTTGAGCATCGGTTCTAGTAGACGATTTGACACGAAATGTGGACACCACTGGAGAAAGTTCAGTGTGTAACCTGTTTCATAGAGACGAAGTTCGATGCCCAAGTGCAACGGAACCTTGGGGCACAGTATGGACGGGAACCACAGTCCCGACCAACTATTCGGGGCTTCGTATACGTCTTTTATGGAAACAGGTAGTGTTTACCATAAATAGGGTCTCACCCATGTGTTTCAAATGCTAACGTTGCATTTGGGTATCGGACTTTGTCTCTATGAGCCAGGCTTCAAACTGAGCTTTCTTCAGTGGTGTTAACATTTTTCGTCAAATCTGCGTCTACTGGAAAACAAAAAAACTTTATGAGTTAACTTGTCACATGTTGTAAACCGTTTGTTATTATCTAGTATAGTTTTGAAGTTATTAAAGTCAAAAGTTGTGAAGATACATTTCGGACACCCTGTAATTTGAAAGAGAATTTAATGCTCTACAAAACAGGCTATTTTGATTTTTTTTTTAAATTTTATTGTGTCAAGTGTCAACGGAACGTCAAGTAGACAAAACTGGGCATTTAATCACATTTTGCATATTGTTGCGAAATTTGTCAGGTGGGTGTGCGGTGAAGCAGTCCACAAGCTGGACAATTGAAAATTGACCTTTATTTAACGAATTTTCTATAAAACTCGAAGCACTGGCATCACGAAAAGAACAGCACTTGCACAAATTAGCAACACAAGCAGGCAGAAAGTCACTAATAATAACAGTAACATCACGAACAATAACGCTCAGCGTCTAACAGTTGACCAACTTGACTCCAAAGAGAATATTCAGATATCTGGGTAGCTCGGTATTTATACTACTTTCCGGCAGGATATGACGTCATATAGAATTCCCTCGAAGGTTCCCAATAACTCCGTCCCTAGTAGAGATAGGGCCAAAATTATAGTGTATTCGAGAACCTACATTTTGTTTTCTTCCAATGTCAGGGGCATAGGCTTGGCCTGCCCTGATAGCTAGTTAGAACCTACGTAAATCTCTCTTCCCAACCATAAGATTAATATGGCAGGAAAGCGACATTACAGTTTTGTAACAACATAATCGAGGTGTTTAGATCGCCGTTAGCTATTCGTGAGATTTGTGCTGTGTAACAAGCATGCACCGGTCTGGCCGAAGTCGTACGGTATTTATCGAATGGCCGCCACGAAGCAGCCCACAATCAAACTCCAATATAATCAGATCCTGTCAACTTTCTGTAGTCCTTAAGCTTTAAAGATTTTGATACAAATAAAATAAATTCAAAATAATTATAATAAAAATCACTCCAAATTCATTTAAGAAGGTCGCAGTTAAAGGGTCGGCCGCGGAGCCGCAGGTTTCCAGAGAGAGAGGTTATTTTAATATGTTAATTAGACATTAGAGGTTATTTTAACATTATGTCTATATGCCAAAAATTCCGTGCCAAACCAGGGGGAGTGGTCTTCCCTAAACTTTCTCGTATACTCCTAATGCATGTAGAGAAAAAAAATAAGCTAACAGTAAGTAAAACGAACAAGCCCCCCACTCCCAAGGCAGTAGAGAAAAAAATAAGCGAAACGTCATATCACTATTTCCGAAGATCGTCCAACGCGGAATTGGAATTAGAAGCCAGCGTGTTTACCAATAGGGCTGGGTGTAAGATAAAGAAAACGAAATTTGCAATTTGAACGCCTTTTTTTAACCGATTGACACAAAAATTGGTCACAAATCTACCATTAAGGAAAGAAAGCCCCATACCAAATTAATTTTTTAAAGAAGTTATTGCGTTCAAAAGTATGCGATTATACAGACAGGCAGACAGTCATCCCTTTGACGGATTTGGTCCAAAATTTAATACGAACCTATATTCCTGATGATAAAAATGTGTACCAAATTTTATCCAACTATCTATTTAAGTTTGCGAGTTATCTCGTTCACATTAACACTGACATACAGACAGACAGATTTCCCGGGGACGGATTTTGTCCAAAATTTTATAGAAACCTACAAACTATTTCTAAATACCACATACCAAATTTCATCCCTGTAGCTTTAATAGTTTTCGAGTTATCGTGTTCACAGACAGACAGACATAATTCCAAAATTGTGTTTTCGGACTCAGGGAGGTCTAAAACGTAGAGATTCGTCAAAAGCTCGAGTTCGAATTTTTTTTTGACGATTACAATACTTTGTCTTTGTATACTTCGTATAGGAGAAAGTAAAAAAAACGGCAGTTGGCAGGAGTGATCGCTTAAAGATGCTCTGTTGCACAACATTTCGCTCTTTCAGTGAGGATATACTTCCGTTAACTAATAAATGCGGAAACCGCATTTTGTAGGCTCTTCTATCCTTGCACTTTTTTTCACGCCAACTCACCTCCCGATCGTGTCACAAATAATTCATCAATAACCGGATATCTGCAGCCCGCATATGTCACAAAATTCCTCAGCGGCGCGTTTGGGATGCTTCGCAGGTTGAAAATCGCGACCACAGTGGACAGGGGCGTCCACATCCGCATGACGGAATTCCTCGCCGTGAATCCAAGAGTGACTGTGGTCATCGGACCGCAAGGAGGGGGGGGGAGAGAGAGAGAGAGTCTTCCGCCTTGACCTCAGGCGGCCAGTGAGAAAAAGGATAGAAAGGGTTGAAAGGTGCCGGTGATTCATCGCGAGCGGATTTCGCGTCAGCCTTTTTCTCATAGCCGAAATTATTCCAAGTTGTGGTTGCTTGGTGCCAGTGGCGATTCGTGAGCTCAGAAACGAGCAGCGCTGCAATATATATTTTGCAAGAGAATATATTTAAAATACAATTTTAAAAAAACAGCTTTCCCTTTAAATTAGCCCAGAATTTTAAATTATAATGATCTGAATTGTGCAAGGTGACCATAATTTTTTTAAAAATTAAAATTTTTTAAAATTATTAAAACTGAATTTAGTTTCAAAGAGTTTTTAAAAGTAATTTCACATATTTTTATTTTAATATAGATGCAGTAAAGCACCGTTTATGCGTTTCTCATTTATATGTCGCTTATCTTTATACGTCGTTGTCATTTATACGTCGCTTACCTTTATACGTCGTTCTCATTTATACGTCGCTTACCTTTATACGTCGTTCTCATTTATACATCGCTTACCTTTATGCGTCGTTTCATCACAGTTCCGATTCATTCGTATTCATTGTAATGATAAAGTGCTTCGTTTATGCAATTCTTTTCCCCCTGTCCTAAAATGTGAAAATTTCCTCCTTTCTAATATGCGAACTGTGATAATGATATAATGATTTCGAAATTATTCAGGATTGATGAATTATAAGAAGACAGATTGTCTGGAGCTAATTTAAGCGATGACGAAGAAGTTATTATACCTTTCTTGAAGAACGCAACGGTCTCCAATGAAAAACTTCGAACTCATTTCTTTTGTCAAAAGAATAGTGAAAAAACATCATTGAACTTAATTCGATATATAATGATGTACTTAATAGTCACAGACAATCATCACGCTAGACGACGGTTAAAATTTTTATTTAGTAAACGCCTCTTCAAGCACATAAAAGAAATGCAATAAAGGCATGATTTTTCTCACTTCTACGAAAAATATTTAATTTCAAAATATAATTGTTGTTTTCCATACTGTGTAGTATTATACTATTGCTATCTTATGAAACTTTAAAATTAATAAATTGTCTGGTGCTAATAGCGATGATGAAGAAGTTATTCCACCTTTCTTTAAAGACTCCATTGAAACACTTCTTATTTTGTCAAAGAATAGTGAAACTTATTTCTTTTGTCAAAAGAATAGTGAAAAATCATTGAATAAACTTAATTCGATTCATAATGCTGTACTTAATGCTCAAGAACAATCAGCGCGTTAGACGTGGTTAAAGATTTTTTTAATTAAACGCCTTCCTGAATGCGCATAATCGTATAACATATGCTAATTAGTGCTCAAGATATGCAATAAAGGTATGGTTTTTCTAACTTTCATGATAAATGTTTCATTTTAGAATTTAAATATCAATTTTCAGACTATGTAATCAGATACTAATACTATTTTTTTAAAAAAACTTTAAAATTAATACTTTTAAATGAATTTGCATTAGTAGCATTAGATTAATAATAATCAAAGT
This sequence comes from Araneus ventricosus, assembly GCA_013235015.1. NCBI lineage: Eukaryota > Metazoa > Arthropoda > Arachnida > Araneae > Araneidae > Araneus > Araneus ventricosus. The sequence goes on along the minus strand of BGPR01002515.1, from coordinate 163,260 downwards.
CGTTTAGTAGAATTTCAATTACACGCCTTTTCATTTATGCGTCGCTTCATTCCAGTCTCTTGAAAGACGTATGAACGGGTATTTATAGACTGATGTGTAAGCAAATGAAATTTCATGACTCTCATGAAAAAATCCTAAAACTAATTCCTAAGAAAAATCATAAAATTTCTTCTCCTTCATAAGTCAATGACTTGCGAAAGAGAGTGACAGACTTCAACGTCCCAGTAAGATGTAGATTCTGAATTGCGTTTGCACGACTGAAAACATTTGAAAATCCAATAAGAGAAAAATCTTTTACTAATGGCTGATCAGTCGTTTTCGAACTCAGTTTATGAATAAATCTGACGCAACAATCGACCAGCGTACTTTTAGCTATTAGCTTCATTCGTCGAAATTCCATCTCGAAGATCGGAATCCTCCGAAATGAGACAATTCGTTCTTAAAAAAAGACTGACACATTAGCTAATAGCATAAATTCCCTCCCCTCAAAACGTCTTGGATTCTTTCAGAGGGAATTCAAAACGCCCGGAACAGTCGCATCCAAAATTACTTTTTCCCCGGCTTTTAATAAAAAATGCTGCCAACAAAGCGCCGCTCTGTTCGAACATTCGAACTCCCCTCGCGAGGATCTTCCCTATCAAATTCCAGAGTCCCATCCCAGCTTTTTGTCATCAGGACCTTTTAATGACACATCCCTTTACATTAGCCAAACGCGACATTATCCCTCCTGCACCATAAATATTCGTCGTTCTTTTTTTAAAAAAAACAGGGCGGGTATAAGGAGTGCGGGTCTCTTATCTATTAGCAGGTCCAGGGTTGCCATATTGGCCTTTTGAAGGCCGAAATAGGGAAGTTCGTCTCTTTCCAAGGAGTAATCAGATTTTCTGAACTTCAGTGCAGAATGCAGTGGAGTAGGCAAGTGATGCTCAGGGCCATATTTCCCATAGTGTCAACTTAGGCCAGGGCCTAGGGCGCATATTCAGAATAAATAACAACCAAATATTTACAAATTTTGCAGTAGTATTTTGAAAAGGCCATAAAAATGATATATTGATATTTACATTCGTTACATTACATAAATTGAACGATACATTTATTCGTTGTCTGTAGACCTTACCGTCTCTTCCCCTTGCAATTTTTTGCATTGACATCGGCCTAATCATGCCACTTCAATGACCCTTCAAGCCTATTCGCTGACAATAGCGCGAACGAAGAAGTTCTAGCAGGTACTTATATCACACGATTTCTAGAAATCAGATGAAGTATTTTTGCAGGTGTTAATGTTGTGTTATGTCATAAGTAGTGTAATTTTGAATTAAAATTTAATGTGGTTCAATGATTACAAAGATTGTATTGAGTGATTATATGGTCCAAAGATAAACTATTGTATATTAAATTGAAAATTATATATTAACTTTTTTGAAAGGGGGTACTGAATATGCTTTGGCCTAGGGCGTAGAAATGTGTAAATTCGGTACTGAATATGCTTCGGCCTAGGGCATAGAAATGTGTAAATCCGGCACTGGTGATGCTGGTGGCCAAGAGGGGTATAGATGCCTCGTCTGTCGATTTTAGTGGGTGTCACGGAGACAAAGCATTGGTACGTCCGATATTTTTTAAAACTAATATGAGCAGGCTATTTTTCCGACAACACTCCTCCAATCAGATAGCTCACTGCAAATGCAACTGGAAATCCTATAAATCGCTTCTCGTTCATCAGACCACTTTTACTGTTAATTGAAATTTTACGCCTTACGATTTTATTTTCCAACAGTAGGTCTATTTAAATAAAATTCTCTATCAGAAACATAGCGGTCCAGGTCACCTTGTGAGTTGATGTGGGCTAATTTGAACCGGTATAAGTAAGAAACAAATAGACCGTGGCCTGTTTAATATATATTACATATTTATAGTCATTGTTAAATGCTAAATAATCTGAAATAACGATGATATATGAGAGGTCTTGTCACTCCCGTATTATTCTAAACAGAGCAAGATTTTCCATAGGCCTAGGCCTAGACCGCCGCAATCAGGGAGCGCATATACAGAAGCAATAACGGTCAAATATTTACCACAAAATGAAATAAAAGTTTTATGCATTGAAGCAGATTTAACAAGACCTCAATGAAACAAATAAAACTTTTACTTGCTCAAAAGCAAAAAAATTTAGTAAGACAACATTAAAAATTAGATACAAATTATTTTTTCACATAGGTGTTAACACATACAGTATACATGATACATTATTATTAAATATGAAGTGTAGAGCATCTGGGTCAAGGAAAAGACTTTAGTTGATTCAATCTTCTTTCATTCAATCATTGAAGATAGGTTACCTTTTCATAGGTAAAGGGAATATTTTATGCGTAGCTCCATGACCAGGATTAAAGAGGTTACGCCCAAGCGGCGAGCTGTTGTTGTCAGCTTACATGCTTGAATCAAAAAGGGCAGTTAACAATGCGCTGGGAGGTTATATACGGCAAAAAGGGGATTTTCCCGGAAGACTCGTGACTCGAAATGAAAGTCGTAGTGCTCTTATTACGATGGAAGTAGAAGTAATTAAAAATGAGGGGTCGCTAAAAATGATTTACGAAAGTTAGAAACTTAAAATATCACACACACTTATCTCTTATACAGTTTTATAAGTAGTTAGTTTAGAAATAAAAACACACTGTGGTTCAAAGTTTATAAAAATTGTATTAAGTGCATCTGTTTCAAAATCGTTTCATATTAAATTGAAAATCATATTTCAATATTATAAAGAGGGGCGCAGAATTTTGCGTATTGACCTATGGCGTAGAGATGAGTAAATCCGGCCTTCATTTTAAACAACCCCATTTGGGGTCGCTCTCCGCAGTTTGTCCTGTCTTAATGTACTTTTACGGGTGTCTATCAAAAACCATTTGAGGTGCAGACATTCTCAACCACACGTCGTAAGCGACCTTCTTATGTCTTAGTACACAAATAAATGGAAAATAGAGCCCTCCAGATTTTAGTAGAAATTTGGCGAAATTTTGGCATTACTCGTTGGCATCCCTGGCGCGGGACAGGCACTCTGGCAGAAACCAATTTCCTTCATCCAAGTCATCCTTTATCGTGCACTGGAAATCCATTTTCTTGAATGTCAAACAAATATTAGTTCTTTTCCTCCCGCGTTCCACGAGGAACGCTCCTCCCCTGCCCATCCCCTCCCTTATTGGTTATAATATTAAACAAAAACAAAGAATCCTTTCTGCACAGAGAGAACAGCGGATGGAAAAAAATATCTATTTATCTCTGGAAATTATTTTTTGGGGATGGGAGGGAAAGCAGAGTAAAAAAATGTGGTTTTGATGGAAGACATGAGGGAAAGATAAACGGGGTGTTCTTTTTTTCAAGAAAAAGGGTTCCTTTGTATTTATTGTTAGCAAGTATTATTTTTTCCCCTTGATGTGAATTCTGCCTTTTTGTGGAGAAATGTCATAAATAACTCTCGTACGCAGGCCGGACGGGATATTTGTCTAGGCGCTCCTTTTCATGATCTTAGTGGAGATGAGATGCGATATTATAAGCCATATATTTCGTGAGTCACTGGAAAACAGTTATTTCTTTGTCGTTGATGGCAGTGGGCGGGTTTCAGAAGTCGGGGTGTTTTCGATTTGAAATCTATTCTCTGGACAGGCATGGTGACAGTTTTTATTGTAATAAAATAGGCTCATTCATTTGGAAATTCATCGTGTAGGGCCGTTTTGACAAATTTTTAGCGCCATTGGGCAGGGTAATTTGGCGCGACATCAGAGCCGTAACTAGGAATTTCAGCATACAGGATTCCCACTTATATCCGTCCCCCCCCAAAAAAAACTTCTAAATGGTGACAGCTTAGGCCATCAAGTTGGTGTCTAGGAATAGTAAAAAGGCTATGCGCTACTCGATGAGACAGCTTGCAACGCCATCTATAGGCAAATTTTGGAATTAGCGGTTCTATCTCGTAAACGGTGAAAGATACGAGAAAAAAGTCAATTAGAAAGTTTTAGAGCACTCTCGATTTAGTACGAAAAGATATCTTGCGCACATTAATACTCAAAACAGAATGTAAAAAATGAACATTTGTTTGATTGTGATTTTCAACACTATGGCGTCGTGAAACCCGAGCGAAGCGATAAATCCAGTCCAGAGTGCAAATGTGCATAGTGGCTAACGGAGAGCATTTTGAGCAATATAAATAAATGATCCAGAAGACAGGGACGTGTCTCAGTTTCTTTCTTCCACCCTTTATGACATGGCAATTTTCGAAATCGTGACCAAACAAATGCTAATTTTTTGCATTCTGTTTTGAGGATTAATGTGCGCAAGTTATTTTTTCGTACTAAATCGAGAGTGCTCTACAACTTTCTAATTGACTTTTTTCTCGTATCTTTCACCATTTACGAGATAGGACCGCTAGTTCCAAAATTTGGAATGGTTGAATAAATGGAAGGATATATGGCGGAGTAAGTTGTCATGTCAGAAAGAGTGAAAGAAAGAAACTGAGACACGTCCTTGTTTTCCGGTCATTTATTTATATTGCTCAAAATGCTCTCCGTTAGCCACTATACACATTTGCACTCTGGACTAGATTTCTCGCTTCGCTCGCGTTTCACGACGCCATAGTGTTGAAAATCACAATCAAACAAATGTTTATTTTCATGGGCGTAAGGTATCTTTTCGTATTAAGTCGAGAGTGCTCTACAACTTTCTAATTGACTTTTTTCTCGCATCTTTCACCGTTTACGAGATAGGACCGCTAATTCAAAAATTTGCCGATAGATGGCGTGGTAAGTTGTCTAATCGAGAAGCGCATAGCCTTTTCACTATACCTAGACACCAACTTTATGGCCTAAGCTGTCTCCGTTTAGAAGTTAAGGGGGGTGTAACGGATATAAGTGGGAACCCTGTATATAGACCAACGAAAATATTTACGTAATAAAATAATCGAGGGAAAAAGTCACCTGATTTGATTAACACCTTTAAATTTTGTAAGCCGACGCCTTCTCAAATTAGAATTATGCAAACCAGGTTCCACCATCCCTGATTGTATACATGGTTGATTTTGACGGTTACATTATAACGATGTATTTATTTCAATTACAGTAAAGCACAGTTGATATAGTTAGGCAACGGATTCCGAGACCGCCACTTTTGGACGATTTTACACCGGAAAGGGGTGTCAGACAATGAGACATACAGGCGCATTTCCGGAGTTCTTTGTTAGATCACGCTCAGTAAAATGTAAGCATCACCCTTCCATTCTTCACTTTCCCCGCATTTTGATGAAAATAACTCCGCCCGGCGCATGCGCAAAAGCGAGGAGGGTTTCCGAATCCGTTGCTAAACACTACGTTTCTCAATTATGCGTCGTTTTATCACAGTCCCGATTCCTTCGTATTCATTGTAATGATAAAATACTTCTTTTATACGACGCAAAGCTCCGGTTATACGTCGTTTTCCCCCTTTGTAAAATGCGAAATTTCCTCCTTTCTATTATGTGAACTGCGATAAAGATACAATGACTTGGAAATTACTCACAATTGATGAATTAATGGCAGACAAATTGTCTGGTGCTAATTTAAACGACGACTAAAAAGAACGTGAAGAAGTTATTTCACTTCCCTTTAAAGATGCCACTGAAAAACTTCTTTTGTCAAAAGACGAGTGAAGAAAACAACATCCAATGAACTTAATTCCATTCATAGTGCTGTACTTAATAGTCACAGACAATCAACACGTCAGACGACGAATGAAGATTTTCGTAATTAAACGCCTACCTTAAATTTAAATTAAATTTTACTAAACTAAAGATTCTACCTTAAATAAAGATTAAATTTCATTATTGTTTTCCATGCTATATAGTATTATGCTTGTACTATCTTAAAAAAACTTTAAAATTACTACTTTTATATGAATTTTCATGAATAGTATTAAATTTGTAATAATCATTTCGGTTATGCGTCTTATCATTTATACGTCGTTTAAGGTCAGTCCCTTGAAAGACGTATAAATGGTGCTTTATTGTATTTTCTATATATTCATTAAACACAAAAATCCAATAATATACTTAATATTTAATATAAACACTTTGTTTATTATTTAAAATTTTAAAAAATTATTTAAGTGATACAAAAATATGAATTTTAATTTATAGGTGTCTAAATATTTCTTTTTTCTGCATATAAGGTACGGTCACTCTGTTGTAATGATGAACAGCAGTTCAGTATTACATTATCTTTGAATACTATAAAGTTCCGTTAGGTGCAGTCTGGGGCAGAGCTACCAGATGTCCAAGATGGGCTAGAATTGCCCCGATCTTTGCCTCTTTGTCCCAGACCCACTTCCTCATCGGTATCTTGAAAGTCACAAATCAAGTTTAAAAATTCTGATGCAAAGCTACCAGATGTCCAAGTTGGGCTGCAGCTGTCCCAATCTTTGCATCTTTGTCCCGGACCCACTTCCTCATCGGTATCTAGAAAGTCCCAAATCAAGTTTAGAAACTTCTTTTTCTTTCAACGGCCAGAGCTTAAGTCGTGGTTGTCTAGTGGCAAGGCCACCGCTTCGGGGACCGAGGATTCCAGGTTCGAAACTCGATTCCACTGAAGGTCTGCCGTGTGTGTAATGGTGACGGTAAGTTAAATCTGACAACTTGAGTTGATATTCCTCCCGTTGGTGTGGCGTGGAAGCTCGGAGAGGGAATTTCAGCTCAGGTATCATTTTCGTGGTCTGGTCGCGGCTCAAAGTTAAGAGGGCCGTCCAAAAAAAGCCCTCTTTTTGCTTCTAAACGGGGCTTAAATATGACGAAAACTGCAACCAGAACTTTTCTATCATTATTAAGTAAATTCCATGCACATCATTCTGTCATTAAGCCGCACACCGCTATCAAGTTCTCGTTTCTTCGGGTTCAGTTGCTGAAAAGGAAATTTAAAAAAATTGCTCCAAAGCTCAGCTCCTCTTTTTCTCGTAGCCACCCGTAAAGCAAATACCCGGGTATCATTTTCAGGGCGTCTCTGCAAACTTGACGAGCGCGCTCTTCTTTTATATTTTTTTGAGTCAGCCCACTCCCACGTCACCTTCCTCCCTCATTTGAAGAGGAGCACTCATTTGACTAATGAAGCCAACTCGGCTGTTTGACACTTCTCGCTCGTTTGCCTTCTCAAAAGTAAACATCCAACTGACTCGAAAAGAAAACTGAATTTAAATGAAAGGTAAAACGATAAAAGTTTTGGCGGATTCTTCTCAAAATTAACCAGTTGCAACGCCTGTTATCAACATTCGTGTCTCTTAATTTCTTTTAGCTGGCATTTTAATGCGTAAAAATTTTATATTAAACATATAATAATCAATTTGCATAAACGCGCTGTTTGAAATGTCTCCACAGTATCGAGGAACTTCTGGGAAGCATTGTATTGGAAGTTAATGACATTTCACAGGATGAACCAAAAGTCCTTGATACATTTCAAAATTTAATAAAAATAAAAAAAATTTCTATATAAGTGTGCGGTTTTTATTAAATTGCATTACACTCCATAAAGTTTTTTTGTCATAAAGTAATTGTTAATAAATCAGAAATCATATATCGTCTCTTAACAAGCAACACCAACGACCTCAATTTTTTGAAAATTCAAAGAAGAAGGAAAAACTGAATTTTTCGCAACCTATAGAGAATATTTCTTTTTCCACATGTGGTAGGAACATGCGGTCTCATGTTCATATCCAATATTAAAATATTTCAGAAATATTCATTACTGGTTGCGAAAAATTGAGTATTTTCTTCTCCTTTGAAAAAATTGAGGTAGATGGAGTTGCTTGTTAAGCGACGATATATAGATACTGAGAATAACAAAGCGCCCCACATCGTGTTGGTGTATGAAACACTCCGGCTGTTTTTCATCCAGATACTTTTTTTGCACTGAAAAATTCCTCCTTATCACCCACGGCCAAGCAAAAAAGAAGCAATTGCCTGTTTGCGGCACCATTCATCGGGGCACTTTTGACCTTTCCCCCGGATCATTTCAAGGGGGGAGCTCCGGTGGGTGCCCGGTCGCAGACACTCCTCCACCCTGACGATCTCCTCCTTTCTGGCGGGTATAAAACTGCCTCTATTTATGATTGTGCAGCCTCGCTTTCTGGGCGAAATTCTTGGAATTTCTGCGTGTGGGAAACTGCTGCTCCTTTTCTTCTTCCTCGCGCCTGCCTTCTATAGGCAGAGATGGCTTTTGGGTTTTATAATTAGTTGGTGGAGGAAGCAGGGAGAGTGCTCGGAGGATCGGGTTTCTGTTGCTGGGGGGAGAGGCAGATGCTGCCTGTCGAAGATTGTTACTAAAAGTCAGATTTTGGAAGAAATTGTAGTATTGTTACTAAGAGTCAGATTTTGGAAGAGATTGTAGTATTGTCACTAAAAGTCAGATTTTGGAAGAAATTGTAGTATTGTCACTAAAAGTCAGATTTTGGAAGAGATTGTAGTATTGTCACTAAAAGTCATATTTTGGAAGAGATATAGTATTGTTACTGATTTTGGAAGAGAGATTGTAACAAAAATGTATCTCTGTCGAGATCGTGAAGATGGGCCGTGAAAACTGGTGTCGCTAGACGGCTGCTGGACTGACCAGTTTTGTTCTGTGTGTCATGGTGCAGAATGAATGAGATATTTTGTAAAATACAGCACTACCCCGAAATTACAATTACATGTTAGGTGAGACTGAAGAAAAGAGCGTAACTTGGAGCTCTAATTTTGTATATAAATACATGGGATTTTTAATCATTTAGAGGCAACGACTAGGAAAATACCTGTTTGGAACATGACATGATGCCACCCTATACCCCTGGTGCCTATCACCTCAAGGGTTATCCAGCTGGATGGGTGCAGGGTGGATGAGCACGACAATTTCCACCACAAGGTTCTGGGAACACACGCGAATGTCGTACCCCGAACAACTTTAAATTCTCCCCTCCCTCATGGTCTAAACTTAGGAAAAAACTTAAACTGGAGAAATTACTGAATCAGAACAAATATATACCTTGTCTGGGCAACACACTCTTAAAGAGTTTGACATTTACAGACAGAAATGATAAAAAAACATTTAAACAACAGAACTTGATTAAATATAAAACATGCCGGAAACACACAAAAAAGTTTGGAAAATATACACAATCAAATACAAATATCAGAAAAACTGTTCTGAAAAAAAATGAACAAAGAAATAAAAAAATAATAAAAACAATAAATTTTGCCACTTTGTTTGTACTGTTGTTATTATGGCAGTTGTTTAAAAGGAATGCTGTAGAGCAGCGGTTTCCAACCTATGGGCCGTGGATAACTTATTGGTGGGCCGCGGAACGCTAATCACGAATCACATTCAGGTGAAAAGAAAGTACCATCCAATGAAGAAGACTAACTGTAAAATCGTTTATTAGAAAGGTATCATTGGTCCCTTGCCAAAACAATTTCGAAACTTGTATTGAGACATTTGATGGGGTTCACTTCCATTTATCTATATGAACGTGCTTTCCAATCTTTAGAATTTTTTTTGAAACTTAACCCCTTCTTAGCGATCGGGGGGAATGGGGTTATAGATGCCCCTGGCGTCAGATCCATGGCGCCCCATACTTTATGGGGCGTCATGAGTCGAAACATTACAGAGTGTATGCCATGTTGAAAGAAAAATATGAGAGGACCTTAAAATAATACCATGCCATGGGGGCCATTTACGTTTGCTAAGCCACTGATTGATGCCACTTACCCACGTTACGTCACAGGCCATGATGACAAAACATTAATGTGTTTATGTCGATTTTTCAAGTCAAATACGATAAAGGAGAAAAAATACTACGCTCTGGGACACAAGTTAAGCCACTCATGATCATGGGGGAGGAGGGGAGAAAATATTATTACCCTTTCTACGCCACTGTGTGTTTCCCTTCTTTGAAATATGCTACGGTAATTTCAAATTCGATTACAGAATCAACAATTTACAAAATAAATATGTGTTTAAGTATAATAATTTTTGATCAATCAATTTTTGCACTGACAATAATTGCATTCTGTACTTCTAATCATAACAAAACATTAACAGTGTTCAACCTATATGCATATGTTACATTTCGTAACACAGAATCGTACGAGTATTTCATCCTACACGCGTGTTTAGCATTTTCTTTGGAACGTCAGAACGTTTAATCAAACAGCATTAACGCGTAGGTACTAATGACACGCGTTGCACCATTTAAGTGAATAGGTGTGTGTCATTGCACGGACGGTATTGATATTCATCGGGTGACATGTCACCACTGTGATTCATTTCGAAATGAATATGGATGGCCAAATATTATCTCGCGATGTCATTTCTTACACCACGAAATAGTGGTAGAATTAACTGTAATGCTTGAGGCGTGGCAGAAGGATGGAGAAATATTCAAAGTAGA
>BGPR01002515.1:141211-152819 GCA_013235015.1 Araneus ventricosus | reverse complement strand
GAGAAAAACATTAATTTATTTATCTTTTTTATCAGCACTCAGGCTGCCATCTATATGTTATAAATTGTTTTAATAAAAGTTTCAATGTGTATCCTATTGGCAACAATACTCATCAGAACTTCAGATTTATTCTCAGGGTTTTAGAAGACAAAATTGGGCATGTTGCTTTAAGGCAACATTGGGCATTTAAGGGTTAATTAGTTCTAAACCGTAAAAAAAAAGAAAGAAAAATCAAGACCTAGTATATTTTTTCAGGAAGAAAATAGTAATATAAAAATATATCTCTTTTATTGGGATCAATTATTGCTATTTTAAGTTGAATCATTTCTATTTAAGTAAAAATATTTATACATCTTTAGAACTATTTTCTATCCTGTTTGATTTCTGAGGATTTTCTTAGATGTTTCCCGAAGCAAAGTTAGAAAAAACGTTTTTTATTTCATAGGAAGAGGTTAAAAACATTTCAAAAAAAGTCAAAAAGTACCAGCTTATTTTTTCCGAAAGAAGCGTCTTATCCGCAGCATTTTTCCCTCAAAATATATAAAAGACATATTTGTTATTTACTAAACCGTTTTCTTAAAGACAAAGTTTTCCTTTTTCCATGCAAAGAAAAGAATTCGGAATTTCGATGATAGGAATTCGATATTCTTTCTTTTTTTTTACAAACTCGCTGTGAGTTTATTTCCCCCTCTTTTTATTACTTTTATCATCAAAAGCAAATCTAGGAAATTCATTTTTTATACTCCCCCCCCCTCTTCGAAGATATAGTGCTTTATTATTCAATATGTAAAACTTGTTTTTTCCTCGAGGAACCCCTGAACAGAATCTCGCGGTTGTAGTGATCTTCTTTGGATTTATTTTCGAAGAAAAACTACATTTTAAAGAAGATATATTTGCTTGGTGATAGTCCAGGAATACATAATATTTTATTTGCTCCATGCACCAAGGGTTAAAAAATATGTATGACAATTGGATTTCGGATAAGGACACGACTATTTGCAAAATTATATGATGCATCAACATGAAAACCCATTTTTATGTTCAGAGAGATGCTTATGTAGATTCGATGCAGCTTTCCATGTTAAGAAAAAAATACGATATAACTGTAGTAGTTTTTTCTCTCTGCTTTCGCTGCTTTTAATTCGCAGTTTTTTAGACATATTTTTTGCATTGTGATTAGAGATGGAAAAAACCCACCGGTTTTAACCGAAAACAGTTTTTTTCTGTTATTTTTTTGTCCCGGTTATTTTTTTAAAATCCAATAATCGGGTAAAAAAACCGGATCGAAAGAGAGGCCCGATTTTACGTTCGATTAGACTAAAATTTACCAAATTATGAAGCTTTGAATTTCATCATCTTAGGCCAATCAAAGACCACCGCTTTCTGGAGGCGTCTGTTGGTTGGCGGATTACTGAAAGAGTCTTTATGAACAGGTAAATATTTTCCAATGGATTGATTTCCTGCAAAGACAATACCAATAAAAAAATTTTGTCTACAAACAGCGTCTGCTTTTTTATTAAAACCAGTGGGAGTGGCCTCCCCTAAACTTTCTCGTATACTGCTCAAAAATTTTTCATTTCCCCTCCCCCTGCGTGGATAAAATAACCGAACCTACCGTAACCCAGAATGCAACGGATATCAGAAGGTTTTTCATTGTAGATTATAGTGATTGTAAAATATTTAGGTGAAGAATCATATTGAAATAGATGCGTGTGTATTAAAACTTAGCAATATTTAAGCTTTTCACTGCAGCAAGCTCCGCTAATGCGAGGGCACGAGAGAGCGAAAACAAAACAGGAGATAGATCAAACGAATCTATCACAAACTCCGTCTCAAGGACAAAGGGACGTAATCCTTCCTCTTGCTACCAGAAATTGCTACCAGTACGCATGCGCATGGAGATAAGATTTGAAACGAATGCTTAACAAGTATGCGATTATACAGACCGACAGACAGTCAACCCGGTGACGGATTTGGCCCAAAATTTTATACGGACCTACATTTATGACGATAAAACTGTGTACCAAATTTTATCCATCTAGCTATTCAAGTTTTGAAGTTACAACCTTCACATGACCGCGGACAAACAGACAGGCAGACTTCCTGCAGACGGATTTTGTCCAACATTTGATAGAAACCTACAAATTATGTTTAAAGACCACATACTAAATTTCATCCTCGTAGCTCTAATAGTTTTCTAGTTATCGTGTTCACAGACACACAGACATAATTCCAAAATTGTGTTTTTCGGACTCATGGAGGTCTAAAACGTGGAGATTCGTCGAAATCTCGAGTTGGAATTTTTTGACGATTACAATACTTTCTCTTTGTATACTTCGTATACGAGAAAGCAATAAAACCCGAAAACCGGTTATTTGGAGCGGTTATGACCGCCAGGTTAAACCGGAGGTGAAAAAAAAAACCTGAATAACCGAAAACTGTGTGTTTCCGCAATAACCCCCATCCCTACGTAATTGATTATTATTCAAGTGAAAAAAAAATAGTTATCGAGAAATCTACGAGAACCGAGAAGACGGGAATTTGTTTTTCCTCCTTCAATCAATCAATCCAGTTAACAGGATTTCCACGTTTTCCGGAAAAATGAGATCGTCCGGGAGAAAATGAAAAGAGGATGGGGGATGAGAGCAATAATGAAAAAAAGGAGGATAAAGTTTTCCGGTTATCCTCTAGAATTTCTTTGGTGCAGCGCTTTTTCCGAAACCGATGGTAGTAAGAAGCAAACTCAGCAGCACTGACGAGTAAAATTCATTTCTCTGTTTATACAGAATTCCTCTATATTTCAATATATCGAAAATTTTCTTATCAAAGCTTGCAAATTAAATTTTTGAAAAAAAGATAAGTTAATTTCAGCGGTGGAATAGAGTACCTACTTTTTAAAATATTAGCAACTTTAACGGATTTAATCGTAATTTCGTAGTGAAATTTCATACGAAGCCATAAAATATTGTTTTATGCGAATATTTTGCTACTGGATTGAATAGGTGATCGAAAAGTCGTGCAACCCAAATTTACTCACATTATGCGAATTCCATACTGGATATTAACCTTCTGACCGCGGGTTGGAAGCAAGTCTATTTTCTGCTGCATTCTGTGATTTTCACAGGCTAATGCTTTTACTTGGTACTTTTATAACGTTGTCTCATACGATACTAATAAAGCTTTGCAGATAAATAACAACTCGCTTGGCTCAACGGTATTTGAACACTTTGCAAACGTAGCATCTAAATAGTGATTTAAAAAATATACGCAGTCAGAAGGTTAATTGTAACTTATTTCAATAAATGGAATTTCTATGCTGAATTAACTTATATTTCGCTTGAAATTTCAGTCGCAGCTTTTGCTACAAGCTTTAAATTTCGTTTCTATTTTCTGGTATACGAAGTATGTATAGAGAAAGTATTGTTATGAACATGTAATGTAGCTTTCCCACAATGCTAATCTTATGGCTAAAAAGAGACATTTACAGAGGTTCTTACTATCTATCGGGGGATGGAGGCAAGCGACCCCCGATCTCGGCTACTATTTTGGCGAATTTGGCGACAAAATGAAGGATCTCAAAAATGGTGGAATTTTCGGTCAAAATGGCGGCTTCGATCAAAATGAATTATCCTTCGAATATTTAAAATCCTCTATTATACCTGGAAATCAAACTACATTTTCGCCTTATATGGAATTAAAAAAATTAACTCGACTAAGACCTGCTTATTCAGAATGATGTTTATATATATATATATATATACCTAGAGTGGAGTATATATACCGGAGGGTTCCAGGTTCGAAATAGACTAAGCGTAGGCCAAATGTCCTCCCGAGGGCATGGTACGGAAGTTTGGAGAGGGGAGCGCCAGCTAAGATGACGTCGCGGTTCAACGTTACGAAGTCCGTTCTAAAATAGCCCTCGTGTGTTTCAAAGCGGGGTGATAATACAACTAAACTTTAATTAAATGGGCACTATAATCGTCATTTCTATCTCTAAAATTTATTCCTAGGAAAGATAATCGGAATTAAGCATACTGTTACGAACATGCAATGTCGCTTTCCCACAATGTTAGTCTTATGGCTGGAAAGAGACATTTACAGATGTTCTTACTACCTATCGAGGAATGGAGGCCAACGACCCTCCGACCTTGGCGACCATTTTGGCGACAAAATGAAGGACCTCAAAAAATGGTGGAATTTAATCGATATCTCTATTAGGGGCGGAGATAAACAGAATTTACTAGACGATTCTATGTGATGTCACATTCTGTCAAGAAAGGTATAAAAGTCCGTAGTTGCTGAGATGAGACAATCGTCTTTGAATGTTTGCGGAGCGCTATTGTTCCTGCTATTGTTAGTGAATTGCTATCTTTTTGTGTTGCTAATCTGTGCGAGTGCTGTTTTTCCTGTTACCCGCCCTTCGTGTTTTCTGGAATTTTCGAGAATAAAGTGTCATTCTCCGTTATCCTGCTTGCTGGACTGTTTTCACCGTACACACGCAGGACGATTTTCGTAACAGTATCGTAATCGTCAAAAAATTCGACAGCGAGATTTGTACGAATCTCCACGTTTTAGATCTCCCAGAGTCCAAAGGAAACCATTTTTGGAATTTTGTCGCTCTGTCAGTGTGTGCGTAAGCACGATAACTCAAAAAATGGAAAATGATAGATGGGTGAAATTTAATATGTAGTGATGACAACACACTTGTAGATTTAGAACAAATTTTATGTTAAATCAGTCTAAGCGAACTCCGTCTTCCTACCCGTGTGTATGTGAACAAAGTCACTCAAAAACACAACCAGGTAGTACCCTGTGGTTACACGAAGGACCTGTTGGGGTACGCGTACCCTGTGGTTACGCGATAGACCAGTTGGGGGTACGCGTACCCTGGGGTTACGCGAAGGACCAGTTGGGGGTACGCGAACTCGATCGACTCGCGAGTCGAGATTGGCGGATACAAGAAAACAAACAGAAGGGATTAAAAATGTTACAGAATTTTATTTCCTTAAGTTCGTGTAAAAAGTAAAAGTTGTGCGAGTCCTGAACCTACCCACAAAATAAGTAAAAAAAAAAGCAAAAGGAAGGTTTTTAGCCATCCGTATAAGTTAATGCCAAATTATTACAATACTGATTTCGTTTGTTTTGGCGTTGAGTTAATGTTATTGTAAAATTGGAATAAAACGTAAAATGAAAAATAAGTCCTGCAAAACTTAAAAATTCCAGTCATTTGACTCTTAAGCTTATCTGGGCCCTTGGTATTATTGATAAAAACTTCTTTGTATAGATGGATGGTGGATATGACAGTAGGGGGTACGCGAAAGCAAAAAGACTAATCAAGGGGTACGCGAGGGAAAAAAGACTGGGAACCCCTAAACTAGATGCTTGAAATTTGCGTCTTACCAGCATAGCAGAACCTCGATTATGCGCGCCTCTATCAAACGAGGTGGTAATACTTTGTGACTTGTTTCTATAATTTCAAATGAAATTTTTGGAAAGCCTTGTCGAAAGAAGAAGAAGGAAAAAAAAAAATAATAATAATAATTTCAGTCTCTACTAACCGAATTTTCGATTATACGAGGTAATTACGGTCCCAATAAGCTCGGATAATTGAGTTTCTATTATCCGAGCCAGTAACTAGCCCAAGGACCAGATTTGCTATAGGACGCAACAAACAGAAAACACAAATACAATGGCCTAGGTTGGCCCTATCGGAAATAGGGCGCAACAATCGGAAAACACAAATACAATGGCCTAGGTTGATCCTATCGGAAATAGGGCGCAACAATCGGAAAACACAAATACAAAAGAAATTACAGTAAAAAAGTTACAAATTTCAAGCTCAATGGCAAGCTCTATGCGCCTCAATGACAAGCTTTATCAGTTTCAATGACAAGCTTTATATCAAATATTTTAGCTCCAACAGGTCTTCGAACCTTAGCTACCCAGTTTTACCACAATTTTCCCTAAATTACGACCCTGATTAGCCCAGTTTAGCCCCTGATTAATTGTAGTAAAATATGTTTGTTCAGAACGTGCTACTTTTCGATCACTTGTTGTAACGACGACGAGGGCATAAACGTGACAAATGTTTTCTTTTTATCAACATCTAGTGTTGCTTTAGCAAAGCAAGCAGCTCATTTTGCAGCGTTTTTCGGTGAAAGAGGGTATCGCGGGGTGTTCCGGTTACTATCTCTTCCGATGGGAGGTCCCGGGCGATCCGGTTACAGTTAACTTTTGCAGTTCGGAACTTCATCACCGGCCTTATCGGCTGCTGCCCCCACCTCAAAGACTTCCGAACGGGCGGATGCGGAGGAGGGAAGATCGAAATCGCACTTCCTGTTTTGGGGTGAAGGCCGGGACTGACCGAGAGGGGGGGAGAGAAGAAGTACCGCGCGAGAAAAATGCATTTTTCTGCCGCAGACGATAAATCAGATTTCAAAAGTCTGGAGAAGACGTGAAAAAAGAGAGAGGGGAGAAGAAAGGAATCCTTTTACGGATGGATTGTAACCGTCAAAAGATCGGTGGCGAGAATCGTCTGCATTCGAATGTGTGGTTTGCCACAAAAATTCAATGCTTGCCCGAAGAAGAAGTTGATAACGGTTGGAGTTGGAAGGAGGTCTGTGTTCATCGATTTTGTCATGCCTTTTGAGCAGAGATTTCTTTGTGATTTTCTAAAAATATGCACTGTGAAAACGCAAAAAGTTGGTTTTCCAAATAATGGAGAGGGGGAAAAAATTGTTCCACCCTGAGAAACATTCCTTAGTTAAGGATATCCGAAACTTTTTCCATTCTTTTCTCCGTTTCTTTTGGAAAAAATTCCACGAACCATGCGAAGAATTTTTTTTTTTTTTTTGCCTCGAAAAGGAAATGTATTTGAATATACTTTCTTTGTAAACTGTAGCGAAATTCTTACAAATGAATAAATTTTACTCTCTTTTTGCCTAAATTTACTTGTTTCGTGTTTGTAAAGGTGGGTTTCGAAATCAATCTTTTACTCACTTCCTGATGTGCTAGAGTTTTGAACTTTTGTATACTTGTGTGCTCTGGATTACAATACATTATTTTAATATTTCAGAGTTCAATTATTAATTAAAAGATTTTAATTAAATTTTGATTTCATACTAGATGCAAATAACACTTGCATTAGCTTTGGCGACTTGGCACCATTTCAAGAGTGTGTACCAACTTCTAGATTTCAACCGAAAATTCATTGTTTACACTGTCTACATCCATTGTTGATGAGCCCCCTTACCCAGATCCCAGTTCAATCTGAAAATTAAAAATTTTGCAGTTTTATTTTAATTCTGTTTTCCATTATTATAATTTTTAATTACCGAACATTAATAAAAATTTATATTCTTTGCATTCTGACATTTTAAATGTTTTTTCAATTCTTCAAACTCTGTGCTAGAGTGTTATGAAAGAAGGTCGGTGGTAGGTAGCTTTTAGAATTTTAAACTGGACTTTGATCCCCCTTCAAGACCCCCTTCCTCCCCTTCAAAACAAATTCAAACCTCCCCTTCTCCTGCGTGTCCGGATTTCAACTAAAAAATTATGGTAAACCTATGCTAACATAAAAATTGCAGATTTTAGTCAAATTTCGGACTATCGTCGCTATGCTAACTATCTAATAATCTGTGTTCACGATAATAAAAAATTAAATAAATAAAACCTCAATAAGCCTATATAAATGAAATATTGTATGTGGTCTTTTTACGAAAATGGCAGATCTGTAACAATTATTACTTCTCAGTTACGTATTGCTCACCCCTTTATATCTATTTTTTAATTCCAAAAGCGAACACTAGAAGACAGATGCTCTGCGTGGATCAGCTAATGTAAGAATAAAAAAGTAAATCAACTTGTTTCATACTGTTATCTAAAAGTTTAGTCCAATCAAAAAGTAGTTACGGGATCTAGTTAACTTTCATGTAAAAGTTAAACTAAAACCATCATTCAGTCAAAAGAAAGGAAGGAGAAAAAAAAGAGTATGTGGTAATGTGGACCCAAAACTCGATTTAGTCGTTTTCTGTTTCAGGATAGTAGTTCCGCTCGGGATGAATATAGGCAACTTTAAAGACTGAAATATGCATAAAAAAAAAACTTGGAGGCATAGAAAATGGTCCATTTTTCTCGTTTCAGATAACTATAAGTCTAAATGTAGGCGACCCTGTCACGAAAATAATGGAACCATTGGAATTGTCAACAAGACGATCTCTGTTATTTTTCCCAGGAATTGATGTTCCTTGATTTCCCACTGTCTGTCCTTTAAACGATTCTGTCGTGGGTTCTTTCGTCTGGAAAAATCATTAGATCTGTCTTTTAGATTCCATCTTGATTTGTAAGGACAGATTCATCCGAATGTCAAAAATAGGGAAAGTCCTCTTTTTAAAAAAAAAAATATTTTCATAATTTTATAACCGAATAAGAACAGTTTCTCAAACATTGTTAAGGTCATCAAAGAAATGAAACTAAATTAAGTATAAATTCGAAAGATGCAGAAACAAAAATTTCAGTTTAAAGGCAAAATAAGTCAAATAAAGAAAACAAATCTTAAAAAATACATCGCAACAGTTCTATTCTTTTCTTTTTTTAAAACATCCTTTTAATAATTCAACAACTCTTACGTGATATTAACGTGCATCAATTATCGCATTTTGAGCTTATAAACTAAAATTTAATCATTATTTAGCTTTATAATTTGATATAAAATTACGTCAGATCCATAAGCATCTCAAGAATTCTATTTCTTGGATGAATGAAAACGCTTTCCAGAACAGGAGAGGTCATCTTATTAGACAGCAAAGAAAATGTGACTCTTAAGGGGTTAAAAGTTAAATTTATTTTTTTAATTTTAATTATTTTCTAGTTTTAAGTCTTTATTTATTGTTCTGCCTTTACAAATATTGTGGAATCTTTTTCAAGATGTCAAATTTTTCTCTCAAATTCTCTACTTACTATTTTTTCTCTCAATCGGCACTTGCCATGGAATCAAAAGTAATCAAATTAATAGATTAATTTATAATTAGTTCTCAAATATTACGCACAAAATTGTGCACAATTTCGAAAGTTTACTTATCAGAAAGCAAATGGGAAAATAGTACAAAATGGTCTCTCTGTCCCATAATGATAGCTAGCAAGTGAATATTTAAACTGGAATTATTGGCAGATACAGCTTAAGTTATATTGTAGCGCAAATTGAACCTTCCATGAAAACCAATGTTTCATGACATCTGTCATTTGTTTGGTACATCTTTCATTTGTAGGTTACCTACTTATTACAATTATACTATTTTTCTAATTTCATCCTTGATCGAAATCATTGTTTTATTTAGTTGAATATCAACCCATTGTAACAGTGAGATGAAAAAAAAGTGAGTTTCAAAGCAATCAGATTTGCGATTGTCCTACAAACCCACTACACATCCATTAGTATTCACTGTGGTATATAGTCACTACAGCTTCAAGCCTCATAATTATTGATGAATTCATAGAAGCAGAGAAGTAGCTGAACGCTCAAAATAAAAATTGGGAGTAATATTTTTTATTTATTGTTTTATTTAATCTAGTTTTTTGATAATAAATGTCACGTTCTATTTATTTTCTTTTCTACTATTACTGAAGGACAAATTAAGTTCATCAACTGCTACTATTATTGAGGACAAATTAAGTTCATCAACTGCTTACTATTATTATGGGACAAATTAAGTTCATCACTGCTATTATTATGGGACAAATTAAATCAACTGCTACTTGTATTATGGGACAAATTAAATTCATCAACTGCTACTATTATAATTGGACAGAGGTAGTATCTTTTAAAGTCAAGTTAAATAAAGTCTGGAAAAAAATAGAAAATAGGAAGGGTTTTTTTGACGTGAAACGATCTTTCCGCTTCGTTACTGGTGATAATCGGTCAGACTTTCTTGTAGATACGTCATATTTGAATAGCTAATAACTACGGACTAATAATGCGAAAAGAATGGTTGACCCCCCACAACGGATAGATCATATATGTAAAGGTTTTGTCACTTAGTATTTGTTTTGCCTGTGACGTCTCATTACTAGTGTAAGCGCATGCGCGTGATTGTTATGAATTAGTTTTATGTAAGTTATAAATAAGTGTAGGTGAAAAAACGCGTTTAGCTAGAGAGGTTCATTCTGGTGTCATTTTAAAGAGCTTGAGGAATGTTACTGGGATCAAAAGTGAGACAATAAAATCAGTATATAGAAGTAAAAATCGGTATTAGATTGAAAATTTCAACTCACTGTTTTTTGTTATAAATTAACCTTTCTTTTCGAATTCTGAAACTTAAGGAAAACTTAAACAATACGTAAAGAAACTTAGACAATACGTAAAAGAAACATTGTATTGAAATTTGAATTCAAAATTTGAATATTATGAGAAATATGAGCATTTGTAGTAAATAATGTTTTTACTGAGCTAACATAGGAAATGTAGTTCTATATACGTCAGATGTGTTGCCATCAAAAGCTACTCTAAATAAAACACAAGAAAAGAAGCATTTCAGGTCATACCGTAGATTTTCTTAGAAAACGTCAGGGTAAATCATGAAACAAGATATTATAGCATTATTAACTTGTAATTTAATTATCTCTTTAATACAATGTTACACAGAGTAGTATAATGGTTACAGAACAGATAAATCTCAAGTTTATCATGTATGTAGGAAGGGTATAATGACAGCTTGCGTTTGATCTGTTCTGCTTAACTCATTTTACAGATATACTATGACCTTCAGACCGAACTGTCAGATCCTTTCTTGCTGTTTTTTTTTTTGTTGTTGTTGTTGTTTGTTTTGTCCTTCTTGAAATTGGAAATCAGAAAGCCATGGAGACCATGGCGGTACAGTCTCGATTTCGGAACGAAGTGGATTCATTTCCGAAACCTGATTGCAAAATATCCTTCGATGCTGTGATGCGTCAGTCTTAAAAAATCACATCATCTTACAAATCAGCATACGGTAGATGACTAATGGACCATCATCCTATATTTTCTAAATAACAGCTGAGAGCCGCCTTGTCAAAACAATGAAATACACAACTAGGGATGATTTGAAGTGTAGCTTGAGTCACTCACAGATGAGACATGTCGACTTGTGGTCGATCACAAGAGAGTTTTATATACAGAAAACAAGTCATACACATGTCGACCATCCGTTTGAGTCGAGACGCGGAAGCTTTTTCCAAACAAAAGGCGCGAGCAAATTTTGTGAAACAGCGTTTTATATACAAATCGACGGCGGAGCTTTTGATCGTCTTTTTCTAGGCTCTCTGGGATTTGGAACTCACCTGATTTATTGTTGTTGATGGAAGAGGGTTTTGGCGAAGGCCGAATATGGGATGAGGAAAAGTTTTAGTGCGAGCATCGCCATGTTTCAAAGATTTCGGTAAAAGCAAGGTTTGTTTGCTTATTCGCTCATGTCTAAAACTTCTTTGTTTCCATGGGAGAGAAGATCAGAAAAAGTTGATAAAAATAATACATTTATATTTATATCCTAATTTATTATAATCATTTATCAGCGTAATAGGACCAAATTCTTAATGTTTTAAGACAAAGCTTAAAATTGTACGAATAGGATCAAAA